>JANAVB010021298.1:0-77500 GCA_029216955.1 Iris pallida
AGCTCAAGTCTTATACGACTACTCAGTCTCGAGTCTCCCATTCAGCTGTCTTGGAAGAAGCTCGTGCTCAGGAGATTCTTCGCAAGAACAGCAGCAGACATCAAGGCGTCATACCCCAACACTACACCAGCCCGAGCTACTCAGAGTGGACCTATCAGGCGGACCACAGGACAGTTCCAGCAGAGGCCCTCACCTTATCAGAAGCCTATTTGCCATTACTGCGATAAACAAGGACATATCCAGAATGATTGCAGAACTCGCCTTGGATTATGCTTGAGATGTAGATCTAATCAGCACATGCTCAAAGATTGTCCGGAGCAACATGCAATAGTACAAGCTCGACAAAATCGAGGCCCACAGCCCCAGCTCTTCCAGCACACGGCCTATAGCAGGAGCACCTCGTCCACCATTGCCTCCCCAAGGCACACAGTACAACAAGGCCAGAGTCAGGGCCCGGGACAGAACTATGGCAGGCATTCTCACTTGCTGTTGAGGATATAGAGACAGAGACGGAAGTTATAGCAGGTATGGTTCTAGTTGCATCTTTTCCTGCTATTACATTATTTGATACTGGAGCCACTCATTCATTCATAGCCACTAGTTTTGCCTCTAGACACAGCATTCCCATCACACCCTTAGCTAAGAATGTTTAAATCCTCATTGGAGGAGGAGTTGTACCTGTTAGTGGTGTTTGTAGACTTTGTCCTGTAGTGATAAATGACAGAGAGATGATGGCACGACTTCTTGTATTCCCTATGCCGACATTTGATGTGGTTCTTGGAATGGACTGGTTGAGCCAGCATTTCGCTCTCATAGACTGCCATAGGAGCAGTATCATCTTTAGACCACCGAATGCGGCAGAGTTTGAGTTCACCAAAGAAGCCGGAGATAGTTGTGATGCACCCACATCGAGGACTCATATGATGATGTATGACACCCCTCAGCACCCTATTATCACAGAGTTCGAGGATGTATTCCCCGAGGAGTTGCCAGGACTACCACCTGACCGAGATATTGAGTTTTCTATTGAGCTTATTCCCGAAGCCGAGCCTATATTATCTCGAGTATATCGTCTGGCACCAAAGGAGTTGGTAGAGATGAAGACGTAGATTGATGACTTATTAGAGAAGGGATTTATTCGTGCCAATGCGTCACCATGGGGAGCACCCGTTCTTTTTGTGCCTAAGAAAGACGGGACAATGCGCATGTGCATTGACTACAGAGCGTTGAATACAGTGACGGTGAAGAACAAGTATCCCTTGCCGCGTATAGACGATTTATTCGATCAACTGAGTGGAGCAAAAGTATTCTCCAAGATTGGCTTACGATCGGGCTATCACCAATTGAAGGTTCGGAAGGAAGATATTGCCAAGACGGCCTTTCGATCGAGGTATGGACACTATGAGTTCTTGGTCATGCCGTTCGGTTTGACCAATGCTCTCGCAGTTTTCATGAATTTAATGAACAAGATCTTTCACCAATACTTGGACAAATTTGTAGTGGTTTTTATAGACGATATCTTGATTTACTCCAAGAGTCAAGAGGAGCATGAGCAACATCTACGGATAGTTTTGGGAACATTGAGGAATGAGCGACTTTTCGCGAAGCTTAGCAAGTGTGATTTCTTTCTCAAGGAGGTATCATTCCTTGGTCATATTGTTACGGGCGATGGTATATCGGTAGACCCAGAGAAGATCACAGCAGTCAAATCATGGCCCGCTCCCACAACAGCTTCTGAAGTGAGAAGTTTCCTCGGACTTGCGGGTTACTACCAACGGTTCGTAGAAGATTTCTCATGAATAGCGGGGCCCATGACTCGATTGACTTGCAAGAATCAGGAGTTTGTATGGACAGACGAGTGTCAAGCCGCTTTTGACGAGTTGAAGAAGCGGTTGACCACAGCACCGATCTTGACACTACCGTCGGGCCCAGGAGGATTTGTGATCTACAGCGACGCATCCGGGAAGGGATTATGATGTGTATTGATGCAGCACAGTTGAGTAGTAGCATATGCATCTCGACAGTTGAGAGTGCACGAGAAGAATTATTCGACCCACGATCTAGAGCTCGCAGCGGTTATCTTTGCTTTGAAGCTATGGAGACACTACTTGTATGGCGAGAAGGTTGATATCTACACTGATCATAAGGGCCTCAAGTACGTGTTCACACAAAAGGAGTTGAATATGCGACAGCGATGTTGGTTGGAGTTGATGAAGGATTATGAGATTGAGCTACATTATCATCCGGACAAGGCTAATGTCGTGGCAGACGCATTAAGCCGTAAGCCCATGGCACACTTTTTGACTACACAGAAGGAATTAATTAGAGACTTGGAGCAGCTTGGCATTGAGGTAGTATTGCCGGGAGCAGATGGCGTATTAGCCAACCTTCAAGTGCAATCATCATTAGTAGAGTGCATCAAGGCAGCATTGCCTAATGATGCTAGATTTCGACGGCTCAAGGAGAGGACTGAAGCAGGAGAGCAGACATGACTGAGGATCCACACCGATGGGACATTGCGATGTGGTGATCGTATTTATGTTCCCAATAGAGATCTACGGCAGGAGCTGATGACCGAGGCTCACAGTTCGACTTACTCTATTCATCCCGGAGGGACCAAGATGTATTGTGACTTACGACAGTATTATTGGTGGCATGGAATGAAGCGAGAGATAGCTCGTTTCGTTGCCATGTGCTTGGTATGTCAGCAAGTGAAGGCGGAGCACCAGAGGACGGCCGGATTATTGCAGCCGCTACCCATTCCTGAGTGGAAGTGAGAGCACATTACTATGGATTTCGTCACGGGTTTTCCTCGGAGTCCTAGAGGACGTGACGCAGTGTGGGTGATTGTTGATAGACTTACGAAGTCAGCACATTTCTTGCCTTTTAAAGTGGGCCAGTCGACTGAGGTATTGGCGGAGATGTATATGGAGCAGATTGTGAGATTGTACGGTGTGCCTGTTAGTATTGTGTCGGACCGTGACTCAAGATTCACCTCGCATTTTTGGCGAAGCATGCAAGAGAGTTTGGGCACCCGATTGAAGTTTAGCACATCGTATCATCTGCAGACAGACGGCCAGTCGAAGCGTACCATTCAGACGCTAGAGGATATGTTGAGAGCATGTATGCTTGATTTTGGCGGTTCGTGGGAGGACCATCTTTATCTTGTAGAATTTTCCTACAACAATAGCTATCAAGCGAGCATTCAGATGGCTCCGTTTGAGGCATTGTCTGGTAGGAAGTGTCGGTCTCCTGTTTATTGGAGCGACATAGGAGAACGACAGCTATTGGGTCCCGAGTTGGTCTTGAGCACAGTGGAGACAGTGAAAAAGATTCAGGACCACCTGCGAGCAGCGCAAAATCGTCAGAAGCAGTGGGCAGATAATCGTCGTCGACCCTTGGAGTTCAAAGAGGGTGACCATGTGTTCTTGAAGATATCCCCCACTAGGGGTACGATTCGATTCGGAGGACGTGGCAAGTTGAGTCCAAGGTACATCGGCCCTTTCGATGTCTTGGAACGTGTTGGAGAGGTTGCCTACAGATTGGCATTGCCACCGTCACTAGAGGGAGTACATGACGTATTCCATGTATCTCAGCTGAGGAGGTACGTGGCGGACAGCAATCATGTGCTTGATCACTCCGAGATCACAGTTGGACTGAGCTTGTCGTACGAAGAGCAACCAGTAGGTATCCTCGATCGCCGAGTGAAGGTGTTGCGGAATCAATCTATTCTATTGGTTCGCGTAGCATGGAAGCATCACTCGCCAGGGGAGTCTACTTGGGAGCGCGAGGACGACATCCGAAACTGCTACCCGTATTTGTTCGAAGGCGAAGGTATGCCTTGCATATTAAGTACCATTATATTCCTTGCATTGCATTGATCCCCCGACCTTAGTTTAATTTCGAGGATAAAATTTTTTTAAGTTGGGTAGGATGTAAGCCCCCATAATTTATAATTAATTTTTATTTAATTTAAATTAATTTCATTTCGTATTTATCTAGTTATGGATTTATATGCTACTAGCTAAATAGTATAATTCCTGTATGTGTGTATGTATAATATATTATTGTATGTGTGCATGTTGATATTTCTATTAAATAAGGAATATACTAAATTCTAGGATTTTTTAGAAATTATTAGTAAATTATTTGAGAATTTATTGCTAGCTATATAGATTTTGATATATATATATATATATATATATATATATATATATATATATATATTTATATATATATATATATATATATATATATATATATATATATATATATATATATATATATATATATATATATATATATATATTTGTTGAAAAAAAAAGTAGTGGAAGGGGGGCCGAACCCCCCCCCATGCAGCAATAGCTGCGGAGAGAAGGGGGTGGGCCCGACCCCCCACAACAACAAATTTTTTTTTCCTTAGCAGCTTATGCTGCTGTGGCCCTTAGGAACCCGAGACCCCACACTTTAGCACCGACCCCCTTAATTCCAATAATCATAGCAACAAGGCTGCTATGGACTTATCAAGCCCGACCCCACCATCCCATGAAAACCCAGCAGCAGCTGCATCCCACAAAACCTGAGCCCAAATTCCTAATACTAATAGGAAATAGTCAGGAAGCAGCAGCAGTATATAAAACCTATTCATCAAAATAGAAACCCTAACCCTCCATAATTTTCCATCTCCTCTCCACCTCAACCCCAAGGCCTGCCGACCTCCCCGCGCACACCCCAGTTGCCGGCGAACCACCGTCGTCAACCGGAGACGTCACCGGAGTCGAGTTCGCGAGAAAACAGAGGGAGTTCTGTTTCGATCAACCGCATGGTACCGTTTTCAACCCAGTATTTACCCTCCGTGCTTAGCCGATTCTAGTACCGTAACTTCCTAGGGATAACCAATATAACCATCTGGGAGTCCTCCAACTGGATTGGAGAATACTCGACCAGATTCCTCTAGAGACTGATTTGAAATTCCCCAAAAACTGTTGAAAAACACAGTTTAGAAAGCAGTCCCAAAACACAACTTAGAAGCCAGATTTCGATCTGTGTGTCATGATTTTTCAGAAACTAATTGAACACGTTTGAAGACAACCTAACCACGATGGAAACGTAACTGGTAGATTAGTATTTCGATTTCTGTGTGTGTATTAATTCCATGTTAAACTTGTGAGAAAAATTGATTTCAAAATAATAAATTTCTGAAATTTTTGTCCGATACGACGTCGCCCCGACAAACCGGGCGACATGGTTGCACGTTATATGCATCGAAAGGCGCGTATGGACGTTGCGGACGTGTGGGAACTGACGGAACTCAGTTTCGTCGCGTGTGTGCGACGAAATCAACGTGTATCCGTCGAGATACCCCCGTATCGGTGTTTTGCAAACTTGTCCATAACTTTGTGTATAGTCGTCGAATCAAGACGAAGCTTGCACCAACAGGTCCGGATCGAAATTCTAGTCCTGTATGCCAAGTTTGGTTCGATTCTGAGAAGGTCGAATCGGAACCCATTTTTGGCGGGCCCGTGACCCACTCAAACGGGCAATTTTATACACGGCTCCTCGGAATCCAAAACTGGACATACCATTGAGTTTCTCTCCTCAAACTGAAACTGTAAACATATAGTTCGACAACTTTAGAGACCGTAGACTTTGGCACGCGTTTCGGTGCAAAGCAGGTCCAACGGCAGACATCGTTTTGACCCAAAATTACGATTTTGCCCCTGTTCCAGAATTTGACTTTTGGACAGGCATTTCCTAGGTATATCTTCTTCATCGAGATCATTTTTGATGTTTGTTTCAGCGTTTGGAGTCATCTGTGATTTGTGAGTTTTAGTGCTGACACTTGCTACTCTTGGACTTGCCACTTTGTACCACCAGGCAAGATACCTTGCTACCCTACTATGTGATTATTATATTCTTATTTTCAGTTGTTATTTTTAGTATTATTTTGTGATATTTAAACTGTGCGTCCAAGTCACACTTGGGTGCAAGCGACTCTATCGGTCGTTTCTCTTGCTTTATTTATTCTCTTGCATTGACTTAGTTTATTGACCACCCACTGATGTTGAGGTATTGGTATATCTCATACGGCCTTGACACTTGTTGTATCACGTGATGTGAGTCACATGTAGGACACGTTTCCGCGTAGTCGGCTGGCCACCGATACGTATGGAGCGTGCGACGGATAGGAGTAACTGCCAATAGTATTGCATGATTAGAAGACTTGGCAGTTATTATAGGTTCATATCAGTCCTGGAGATGATGATACTAGGCATTGGGTGGGGAGAACAATACCTGACGTATGGGCTTCTTTACACTTCCATGATTACCTGTGCGCTCCACCGGAGACGCAGGCTCCAGGCGCCCTCTGACGTTTTCCCAGAGCGTTATGGACGTATCCCCTTGCATATGGTGCCCTCTGACGCTTCCCGAGCAGTTATGGACGTAGGCCCCTGGTACCCTCTATGGTAACTATGCCGATCCTATTTTCAGCTAGGGCTCATGCGTCGAAGGATTGTATCTCAACTGCATATTCACAGTAGAATGGTCAGGAACCCGGTTGCATGCATACCTTTTTCTCTTATTATATTATTACAGTTTATTATGGCATGGTGTTTTCTTGTATCTTGCTATGTCCCCTGAGGACCTGGTTATCTCTCCAGGTTTAGACGAGTTTCCTACAGGAGTACGGAGCGGCATTGGAGCTATCCTACATTGATGATGAGGCAGTGCCTTATGATTCCTAGTCTATTTCTTATCTGAGATAGTTGTAGACATTATTTTACATCTCTTTTTCTTTCTATTTACAGAGGTCGGACTCCGATCTTGTGAGACTATTTTTCATAGCTGTTTGGAGTGAGTATGTTCATCCGGCTATCTTTTGATACTCTTATTCATTTATTTGGACTTCATTATCTTTTGTGTTGAGCTGTGATGAGATTAGATATGTTATTCTGGCCTGTAATTATTTATTTACAGCTTATGTGCATATATGAGGAATTTCATATATTAGAGTGTTCTTTGTATATGTACAGCTGGCATGTTCACGTACTTGGTCCTATGTATTTTGGGACTGGGGCGTTACAACAGTCGAAAATTTTGATGGACAGGGGCAGGGTTAGAATTGGTGTCGAGTTGATGTGTCGAAATCGTGTCTGACATGTGGACACGAAGATGGTGAAATGTACATATAAATCATATAGTGAAAAGGAAAAAAAAATAGCGGCACGGACACGATGCACGGGATTAGGGTTTGTGGAAAAAAAATTTTGTGGAAGAATTTGTGGATGATAAAAGTTTATGGAGGAGTACCTGCCTATTTATAGGATGTGGGAATTCCCATTAAGATAAGGATTCGGATTAGTTTAAACCCAGAAATAGATAATTCGTAATTTAATCAATTTAAATCGATCCAATAAAAAATAATCTAAATCCAAATTCCAATTTAAATCTAGATAATCTAACTCAAATTAAAAATTCTATCTTTAAATTTAAACTATTTAAATTAAATCCAAAAATCTAATTAAAGATTTAATTTGCCACCATAATTCTAAAATATATTTTCCAAAAATACTAATAATAATAATTTCAAAAATTTATTATTATTTAAAAATAACTAATAAATAATTATGAATTATATATGTATGTCCAAATAATATTTACATAAATGTACTTTTCTAATATACCATTTTACCGAAAAATTATTTATTATTATAATTGTATAAATGAAAGGCTTTATAAATAAAATAACAAACTTGGGAATTTTGGAACGATAACAAAATAATTATTATGTACATTATTTTGAAACAAAAAAATAGAAAAATATTTTTCAAAAATATGTACGTTCGCATGTATTCGCACTCGTCGAGCAATTACGAAAAATAAAATTTCGTACGCGACGTACAATATGACTACGCGACGTACAATACAAAAATTTTAAATCAGTACCAAATTTAATAAAATAAATAATAAAAAATTGTAGAAATTTAGGGGTTTTACACCGGTACTCTTCGTGCCCAAGAAGGATGGGACGGTGAGGATGTGTATCGATTACCGTGCACTCAAAATATTACGATCAAGAATAAATATCCTTTGCCGCGGATTGATGAGCTGTTTGACCAGCTTAGTGGAGCGAAGGTCTTTTCCAAGATTGATCTTCGGTCGGGATATCAACAGATGAAGGTGCGGGAGCAAGATATTCCGAAGACAGCTTTCAATACCCGATACGGCCAGTATGAGTTGCTGGTGATGCCGTTTGGACGCACCAATGCCCCCGCAGTGTTTATGAACTTGATGAATAAAGTTTTTCACAAGTATTTGGACAAGTTTGTCATAGTCTTTATTGACGACATCTTGATATATTCGAAGACCGAGGAGGAGCATGTGGAGCACCTGCGAATTGTGTTGGAGATTCTGCGGAAGGAGAAGCTGTACAGGAAACTCTCGAAATGTGAGTTTTTCTTAGACCGGGTGGAGTTTTTGGGGTATATGGTGACTGTAGAGAGGATTTCTGTAGATCCCAAGAAGATTGAAGCAGTGGAAGCATGGGTACCTCCCAAGTCAGTAGCTGAGATTCGTATTTTCCTGGGTCTAGTAGGATACTACAGGAAGTTCGTAAAAGATTTTGCCAGGATAGCGGAGCCTATGACGAAGCTTACGAGGAAGGACGAGGAGTTCATCTGGAGCGACGCCTGCCAGTCAGCATTTGAAGAATTGAAGAGAAGACTCACGACAACACCAGTTGTAGCTTTGCCATCTGGATCGGAAGGATTCGTCATCTACAGCGATGCTTCAGGGAGAGGCTTGGAATGTGTACTTGAGCAGAACAAGAGGGTTATTGCTTATGCTTCTAGACAGTTGAGGCCCCATGAGAAGAATTATCCCACACATGACTTGGAGCTTGCAGTAGTCATTTTTGCCTTGAAATTATGGAAGCACTATTTGTATGGGAAGAGAGTGGACATCTTCACGGACCAGAAAAGCCTGAAGTATGTTTTCATTCAGAAGGAGCTGAATATGAGGCAGCACAGATGGCTGGAACTCATGAAGGATTTTGACATCAATCTGCAGTACACCCTGAGAAGGCGAATATGGTAGCAGATGCTCTCAGTCGATATCCTGTTGCTATGTATCTCACTATGGACTGACATCTTCTAGAGGATCTTGAGAGTCTTGGGATCGAGATTGTTCTACCAGGAGTAGGAGGGCAGTTGATGCACATGCAGATACAGTTAGGACTGTTAGAGAAGATCAAGGAGGTCCAGTTTCTTGATGAGGGACTCCGATGTCTTAGAGCTCAGGCAGAGGCAGGATTGCTTGACGACTTCACTATTACGGAGGACGGATCTTTGAGGCACGGGAACCAGTTGTGTGTGCCCAAAGATTTACGGGAGGAAGTGATGCAGGAAGCCCACCAGTCGCAGTATTCTATTCATCCTGGGTCTACCAAGATGTACAAGAATCTGCGAGAGTATGTTTGGTGGTATGGGATGAAGAAAGAGGTTGCCAGATTTGTTTTCAGATGCCTTATGTGCCAGCAAGTCAAGGCAGAGTGCCAGAGACCAGCAGGATTACTCCAGTCTTTACCTATTCCAGAATGGAAGTGGGAGCATATCACCATGGACTACGTCTCTGGATTACCACGTACTTCCAGTGGCAAGGACGTTATTTGGGTGATCATGGACAGACTGACGAAGTCTGCTCATTTTATTCCGTTCAAGGTTGGACTGTCGATCGAGAAGCTTGCAGACCTCTACATGCGTTAGACCTCTACAGCCATTTCACATCATATTTCTGGAGGAGTCTACAGCTGAGCTTGGGGTCACAGTTGAAGTTCAGCATCGCTTATCATCCACAGACGGATGGACAGTTCGAGAAGAGCATTCAGACACTGGAGGACATGCTGCGGGTTTCCACACTTGATTTCGTCGGTTCGTGGGAGGATCATTTACATCTAGTAGAGTTTTTCTATAACAACAGTTATAAGGCTAGCATCGAGATGACCCCGTTTGAGGTGTTGTATGGGCGGAGATGTCATACGCCTTTATCTTGGGACGACGTTGGTGATAGGGCTTTGCTTAGGCCAGAGATGGTAGTAGACTTAGCTGAGAAAGTCAGACTGATCAAGAATCGTCTCAGAGTTGCACAGGATCGACAGAAGCACTGGGCGGACAACAACAGACGACCACTAGAGTTCGCAGACGGGGATAGAGTGTTCCTGAAGATCTTACCGACTATGGACATCATCAGATTTGGCAGAGACAGGAAGCTCAGTCCAAGATTCATCGGGCCCTTCGACGTGACAGCACGGATTGGCGAGGTGGCATACCGACTAGCGCTTCCAGCTAGCTTGGAAGGAGTGCACGATGTTTTCCACGTGTCTCAGCTGCGACGCTATATTCCGGACCCGAGCCATGTGGTAGACTTTTCGGAGCTAGAGGTGGGTCCGAGATTGACCTACGAGGAGCAACATGTGGAGATCCTTGATCGGAGGGAGAAGCGCTTACGAAACCAGACTATTCCACTTGTCCGCGTCATGTGGAGACACCACTCTCCGGAAGAGTCTACGTGGAAGCGCGATGACGAGATGCGAGATCGCTATCCCAATTTGTTTGATTGATTTGATAGTACTCTGTTTTAAATTTTTTCCTAATTCAATAAATAGTCTGTACTTGGAATTTGTGTGGTTTTGTTCTGAATTTTATCGAGTGCCTTGAATTTTGAGGATGAATTTTTTTAGGAGGGGAGATTTGTAACTTCATTCTTAGAGATTTTTTTATAATTAAATGATTTTTTTTGATTTTATTTTCCTAAATTATTATTATTATTTGATTCTTCAGCCTAATTCATTTAGGGCTTTTCTTTAGTTCCATTCATGGGCTTTAGCATTCAGCCCACGAATCAACTCTCTTATTTAACCAGCCTTTTTCTGAACTAGGCTCAGGATCGGCCATCTCCTTCTGGCAATGGAGAAGGAAATTCAAATTTCCTTCTCTAACCGATTCTGACAGCCTAGCCATGTGCGCGGAGTAACAAATTCTGAGCGTGCCAATTTTCCCCAACCCTCCTCTAACCGCCTATTTAAGCAGTCGACCTTTCCTTCCAATCGTAACCTACTCATTTCCTTCTCCATAAGTTTCCTAATACTCAGTAGCAGAGCTTCCTGGCTATGGCGGTTGAGTGAAGAAGAAGACGGCAAGTTGCTCGTGGAGATCCAGACGACAAAGAAGAATAAATTTCAACTGCGAGGATCAGCTGGAAGCCTGGTTATTTAATTGGTAGGAATTTGCATTCCAATCAATTCTCAAATTTCTATGTCTTGATCGATTTCTTAATCATCGATTCCTAGGTTAGGTTTCTTCTCGAAGTGATCGATCGAGCATTCGTTTTACTTCAATTCTTAGATCTGGGAAATATCGAGGGATGTAAGTATCAATAATTTGATAAACACCTCGTTTCACCATTCAATTTCCTCGATCTCAGATTTGTTTTCACTTTAGGTTGAACTGAGGAATTGAATTAGATCAGATCGGGTTTTGGATCGACTATGTGCTTGATTAATCGATCGAACTTTGGTAAGATCAATTCTAACCTAATCTAGTTGAATTTTTCTCTTCTTAAATCTGTTAGTTATAATTCAAGTCAGTAATAGTTGTGCCTTGGTATGAGGATTTGATGTATGGACAGACTGAGTGAATTGGTAGGAAATCGAGCGAAAGACACAAGGACTTGTCAGCAGAGCAGTCTCCATTGGATTCGTGTCTCTGAGAGTTTACAATTTAGGTAAGTTCTAATACTCAGTAATTTTAGATCTTAGAGATCAGGATACCAATAAAGATGACTAAATTTTGTCAGTTGAATTAAATACTTTGTGATTTGGAGATTTTTGTGTTTTGGTTTGATTTTGGAGAAGTTTCATATTAAATTGAATCTGGGATTTTCGTGTGAAGCTATCGGTACAATGGATTAGAGTTTTGATCATAAACTAAAGTCTGTGATGTGTAACTGAGATCTAGTTCACTAAGATACTGGCATCTTGAATAAATATTTTGGTCTTGCTCGATTCAATTGGAATATTCCTAATATTAGTTTATTTTTGTATTCCTGAGTTGGTACCATATTACTTGATTAGTGACTTCAAAAACTAGAAGTAGAATACCATCCTACACTTTAGATGAAGTGTGCAGTAGCTTAACTTTGGAGTATTGGGTGTTGGCTTGTTATTTGAAGATGAGATTTATATCAGATTAGTCAATTTATTGAACTGTGGTACCAGTGCAATACCTTGGTTCATTTTGGTTGAACTTGAAAATTTGAGCAATGGTTGGTTCGTTTATTTGAACCTGGGATTCACGTGCAACTGTTTTAGTCTAATGAACTTGAAACCACCTATGCAGTATTTGAGTTATTGTTGAACCTGGGCATTACCTAAGTATATTTGGGCTTTCGAGAACAGGGCATGGACTAGGAATGGTTAGGAATGGTTCAGATGTTGACCTGGGAACATCTACCAGAGTTTTGACATCCAATCTGAGACTGTGCCCTGTTGCTTGAGCTGAACTCATTTAATGTGCATCATTGAACCGAGACTGATAACCTTGTAGATTTATATATTAGTTTAACAAAGGCCTGAGAACTCATATTGAGTATTATACCTAAACCTGAGATTTCATGATTGGTTCATTTCATTAAAATAAGAACCATCCTTATGCCATATTGATTCAGTAACCTATGTGTACCATGTTTGGTTCAGTAAGGGAATTAAAGGACCTGGGAATTAATTGCAGGAATGGCTGGACATTATGAATGAAGGATTTGAAATATAGGAAGTCTTGATCTGATTTAATAAATTGTGCAATGTATTAAATTAGATTAGTAGCCTGGAACCTATGTATAGTGTTGTGGCTCAGTCCTTAAACTGGAACCTTCACATTACTGCTCTGTTCAGTGTAGACCTGAGAAGTAATTCTCAGTATACAACCTGAGAACCATATCAGCCTTTGACTAAAACATTGAACCTGAGATTCAATCAGAGTTATCAATTTATGTTAGACTATGTGTACTAACACACATGACTGACTTGTATCAGTCTTAATATAAAGACTGGTACAGGACTGTAGGAAGTCTTGATAATTGACTATCAACTGAGACTGTTGTATCACTGCAATTGGCAGTATATCAGTCTTTCCAAGACTGATTTGTTCCTTAAACCTGAGGTGACTTCAGTATAACCTGAGCTAGTATTCAAGTTAAACCTGAGAAATCATGTTAGAATTTTATCAATAAACTTGAGTTTATATATATGCTTTTTTTTGGATAAATTTAGGAACTTGGGAATGGGTTAGGAACCTAGCTAACTTTATATTCTAATGCTGGTTTTAAGAATAATTGTAAGGGAGTTTAATACTGAGTAGTTAATATCTGGGTTTAACTAATATTATAATCGTAGAACTATAAATACCAATTTAGAGCTTGATTAGTTATTAATCAACTTGTACCTATTAAAGCAGGAGGACACCTAGCTACATTGTTTTCCAGTACTTTCCCGGAGCCAAGCAAGTACTTTTCTACGGTCTTGTGCATTTACATTCCTGTACTCTTCTTATGACACGTTATGGCACGACATCATGTACTCTCTTTCTTGTACTTATTAGTGTCGGGTGTGGAAATATACTAGCCATGTGACCAATCCCGGTTACTATATTCATGTGCCTAGCTTAGGCCTCGCATCGTGTACGCGGGTCCTAAGTCGTACCATATTCATGTACTCCTGTGCATGTATTCACCCCAGTCGGTCACATGGACTAAATGTATTTCGATATTGTGCACATTCATATTTGGTACTACAGGATTATAGTTTTATTCCTGTATATTATATTTTCTGTACTTTATATGTTCCTGTACTTTACATTCATGTACTTTAGTTCTTGTACTTATTTCCTGTACTACTTTCCTGTACTTTCATGTTCAATCCTGTATTTCATTTCCTGTACTCCTGTACACTCTGTTCATGTCATGTTCATGTTTATGTTTCATTACCTAGAACTGTACCTTGCTCCGCTCCTGAATAGGATATATTGCAGGTGAGTTGGAGGCCCTGTATGACACTTATTATGGCCGAGAGCCAGTTGATGCTGGAGAGCTAGCTGGAGCTGCTTGTGACTTAGATGTTGCAGAAGCCTAGAGCTTTACCTTTAGCACTTTAAATTTTCCTGTATTGAGACTAGTATACTTATTTTCATTTGCTGGAATGTAATAAATTCTGAGATTGTACTTTACTCTGGGTTTGGGACACATTTATAGATGATGTATTTTCATACTTGTCTTGATATCTGGTTAGTTTCCCTAGATTGGTACAACTTACTTTGTTGTGTCTAACGACAAAGGCTGGACGTGTCCGACTCATGTCCGATTATTCGGGAGCGGGTCGTGACATTGACTCACAAAGTGGACAAGGGTCAAGTCTCGAGGTAAGTCGGTAACAACAACTCAGTCGAAGACATAACTCTAATCCATGACGTACCTTTGTATTCAAGATACATGATGGATATCGTATATCACGATATACGGAGGCAAAAGAGTGGGACAAAAAAATTGCCTTACTCGTCGAATATGTCGATACGATCATTGTACTCCGAACTTAGGTGAAATACAAGACTGTCAACAAAATCGAAGAGTAAGATAAAATGAATAAAAGGCTCATAATCTCACCTACAAGCTGACCGCCCTTGGCGAATAGCTCCTGCAAACTCATATTAAAAGCCTGCCCACGCTTTGGGGCTACTACTCTAGTCTGCTGTTGGCTCGGCCCAACCTGCTGGGCTTGGGTATACTATGATGGATGCTGGCACTGAAACTGTTGGGACTATACCGGAAGATGATGATGAACATAGGATCGGGCTGACTCTGCTGGTCCCTTCTGACCTTCAATTGCCAAAGGTACAGGGACAACTGATGAAGTCCCCGGATTCAAGAGTGGGCAAGACCCAGTCATATGGTTAGACGCTCCACACCTAAGACACTGATGATTAGCTCTCTTGTACTAGACATTGGTGTGCCATGGCTTTCCACAATAATCACATCTTGGCTGACCTAACTGCCTGGATTGCTGATGTTGCTATAGTCGGGACTGATGACATGACCTGGAGCTCTAACTGCTGGGACTGGAGTTGAAGGCTGAATGGTAATACCCCTCATGGCCGAGTGTGACCTCTTTTAATCTTGCTTCTTTCAGCTAGCCTCTGATTGTTCAGTTCTAAGGATATGGTTGCTATCGGTACTGTATCGAAGATGTCATAAAAATAGACAACCATTAGCTGCTGAAGCTCCAAGTGCAAGTCGTGCTCTCCGTGAGATGCAAGTCCACTGAGCCTATAGAACTTTTCCGCATACTGATCTACGATTCTCATCTTCTGGCGAAGGTTGATGAATTGTTGCTGAAGCTGCAACTTGGATGAGGTATGGAAGAACTTCTCCTGGAAGGGCTCCCGAAAGGTCTCCCAATCAATAGGCATAGAAAGAACCGAACCAAATCAAAAAAAATGTAAGTTGGGTTTGGGTCAGGTTTTTGTTCTTCACGGTTCGGTCCAGTCGATTTTTTTTAGTTTTCAACAATAAAAAGCTGACCCAGACCCAACTTACATTTTTTCGATTTGGTTCGGTTCTTTCTCGGTTCTTGCACACCTCTAGTCCCAAGTATATTTTGGAATGCCTATATTATCTTTCATACATCTCCGACTAGACATGACAAGGACTTCTGGAATTTTCCTTCTTAGCACATACACCTCCCTATCATGCCTTATACATACATGCTTATAATACCCCATAATCCTACACCCACCTATTAAAAGCTTCAAGCACACTTGATTATACTAAAGTTCACATTCTAGTCATTCATCACATTCCATAATGGTACCAATTTCATGAATAGCTATATGTTTATTTTTATGACATATATGCATCCGGGGCGGGGGGCAGTTAATTAGGAACCCCTACCTCGATTTGATATCTCTGTATAGGACGTCCATAAGGGGTCGACAAATGCATGTAAAAATTGTTACAGGTTGTAAGGAGCAAAAGGCTAATCTCTCAATTTGAAACCGATCCATCTTCTTTCTTCGTTCAAGCACGAAATTATATATTTGCTTTCTTCCATGAAAATTGCATCATTAGGTAGCTTTATAAAAGAAAACAAAGTTCGAACACAAAAGACAACGAATACAAAATTATATGAAAAATCTATGAGTAAAAAAATATGAAAACAAGGTTATGCTCAGGATATTATAATATTACTAAAACTTTGTTGTTCCAAATATAAGAAAAACACATACCAAAAATGACATAGATCGATATTATACCCAAGAAGAAACGAGAAATCCAGACTCGGCCTTCACAACTTTTTTTTTCTTATCTTTTTCTCTCTTAAGCTATCGATGTCGATGTCTGCTCAACAACTTTATAAGCAAAATGATTGATCTGCCAAGGAACTCTAGCTCCCTTTATATGTATTGTATGCTAAGACTCTATATATGAAAACATAACCCAAAATCAGAATTAAGTTTTGATTTGGCTCTCGTTTTATTGATTGGACGAGCATAAATTAGAGATAATTCAATATAACACATGAAAGATTCGATCTTTCTGACCGGATGACAAGTTATAGTGTCCACATTGGAAATATGGTCCAGACCCAACATATCAAGCCCACGTTAAAAACCCAAACCATTATTTACTCCAAATGAATATAGTGAAAGAATAAAAGAAGTTTTTTCCCAGTCATTGTAGTGAGTAGTTTTTATCAAGGTTCATAGTATCGATATCGGAATCGGTATCGGACTATTCCTATGAGTATTAGTATCGGCGATATCGGTAGTATCGACGGTTTCGGATCAGAGTATTAAATTTTTTGGTATCAAAAAACAAATAATTATTAATAAATTATTTACAATTAGAAACATATATTTTATACATTTAGGCATAATTTTAAGTATTTTCAGTGTTATTTTTTAGTAGTTTTGAAATTAAATGAAATATTAGTCACCCTTACCGATTGGTTTACATACAATAGATTGATTTTCTTCTTTTACATGCTTTTACAACCTTATTATGCTTTAAACCCTTGTTGATTTGTATTTAATTTTCTTTGCCAAATTGACCGGAAAAGAGACCATCAATGTCGGTATCGGGTATCGGTTGGTATCGGATCAGGACATGTCAAACAGTATCGGTATCGGCCGTATCGGATCAGTATCGACCGATACTTTAAACCATGGTTTTTATTCTTCTCTTTTTTACCTTCACACTTAATAAAATTAAATTTTGCTTGTCTTTGTTGTTATATGCCATGAGATAAGAATCAAGATAAAAAAAGATTGGGTAATATTTTTATTGTCAACTTGCTACAAAGAAACATGTATTTTGTAATGCTATTATAGACATGGATTTTGTACTACTGCTACAAACATGGATTATCGTACTGCTATTATAGACATGAAATATAGTATTGTTGTTATGTTATAATGTGGAAGATAGTGATATTGATAGTTATCATGTGGAATATAGTATTCTTGTTGCGAAGAAACAGAATTGTAGGATGTAGTTTAGGGTAGGGATGTGGCTTGGTGCCACAAATGGTCGAATGATTTGGAATAGTTTAGGTCCAATGGGTCAACAAGCGGAATAACTCTGAGTAGAGATTTATATTTCTTTATTTCAACTTTGTACCACACATATATTTTATAGTTAAACTATTCACGCATATTGTAAAACCCCTCAAAATTAAAATAATATTTTATTTAATTAAACATATTGATTTGGATTTATTTTTATTTCTAATTTATTTTATTTTATTTATATTATATAAGAAGGGCTATATTCATGTTTGAGTTTGAATGTGCAAGTTGACTAGAAAGTATGGCATGCCTAGTGTAGTCGGGTGCTTTGACTAGCATACTAGCCATGCTAGGAATGCCATGATTATATTTTAGTCTCTTGCATGTTAACAATTCAAATTATGGCACAAGTCATATTTTAATCTAATTAATTATTTTATAAAGCCTTTATGACTTTTTAGGAGACCCGGTTGCACCAAACCTTTCCAAACTTCCTCCAAACCAATCCCAAATCTATGTAGGCATGTTGGCCATTAAAATACATTAATAAACACATATATTTTATATTTATTCAGATTTTGGATTATATTTATATATATAGATCTAATTAGTTCTATATTAGGAAAGACCTATTTAAATCTCTAACCAAGTCAATTAGCCAACTCATCAAACAACTAAGCCAATCAAGTGGACCCCCACCATTAAGTGGTCGGCCAAGCACTCCCCCCTCTTGGCCGAACATCCCAAAAGGAAAAAAGATTCCTAATCCTATACATACATGAAACCCATAAAGCCTATATATATATATATATATATATATATATATATATATATATATATATATATATATATATATATATATATATATATATATATATATATATATATATATATATATATATCAACTTGTACCCTAACCCTAACTTAATTTCTCCTTATTTCCCACCTCCATAGCCGACCATACTCTCTTCCTCCCTCAAATTTTGATAGCACCAAGCCTGTAGCCCTCATAACATCATCCCCTCCATTACACATCTCTCCATCATCCATAAAAACTCATCTCCTTCACTATACATCCATCCAACCACCGAAACAAACCCTAGAAATTCCATCTTTCTATCCAACCATCTATAGCCATTGCCAACCCCTTCAAACTCACCAAGAAGGGAGTAGAAATCAAGGATAGCAAGAAAGGTGGGAGCTTCGACAAAGAGAAGCCTCCACAACCCAACTAGCAATGACTTTTGGTAAGAAATCCTACTTTTTTCATCTCAAATTCATGCTTTAATTCTGTAAAAATTCTGTTATTAAATCTGTAAAAATAGTATTTTGGTACCTTTTGTTGTGTATTTTCACCTATAAAAGTTTCATGAATTATGGTTGTAATATTCATGTTTCGGTAGGGTCGATTCCAACCCCGTTGTGAAGGAACTATAAGTTATTGATGGTTATTTTCAAAACTGAATTTTATGAGTGTTAATATATAAAAAATATGATTTTTAATTATTTATCCAAAATTTTATCAACTCTAATCTGGTCGAGAAAAATATAGGTCAAAACTAGTTATTTTTGGGTAACCTGCTAACCTAGAATGTCCCAAACTTGTAGTATAACTCAACCCTTGTACCTATGATATTATTATGTGTACTAAGGTATTTTATTTCTATTTAAAATATATTTTTGGTTATTTTAGCAATTTTGAGTCATTAACTATGTTTCGGGCGAATTTCGGGTAGACTAGTCGACCCGATAGACAACTAGTAGTATAATTCTTTAGAAATATAAATTCTAGAATTTTAGAGATAAGTCTGTAGAAAATTAGTTCAAATAATATTTTTATGATTTTTATTTGAATTTTAAGTATATGATTGAAGTAGGGGCATAACTGACTAATTGGGAGTTAGAAACCCGAAAACTATGTTCGGTGTCTCGTGGAGCCTGTGTGTGATTGTATGGGTCTAAAGGGTTCCACAAGAAATTGAATATAATATTAAAACATTATTTTGATTAATGAAGTCGTATTGTAAGCTTCGTGAGTAGTGACTTAATTTAGTTAATTAATTATCTAAGAGCGTCGGGTTCCGAAGGCATGGATGCGAGAGTGACATTTTATATTCACAACACGAAATCAGGCAAGTGAACCTTGTCATTGTACAGTTCTTGTTCATTCTGTCATTTATTTCTTTCCATTTTATTTCTTGTGCTTGACCTTAGGAGTTATATCGATACGGGCTTCCAGGTTACATCTGGGTGCCATTCAACTAGTGAGTTGTCTAGTATTGATATATAGGGCCTGTCTGTGGTTTATGGAATTGTTTCCATAAAAGACCTATAGGATACGATACGTGATTGACACAAATATTATCCCGATACTGGAGCCAGATTACCTGAGATACCTGATTTTCTGTTACCTGTAGGTTAAGGGTGTTTGTGTCATTTTATCTTTTTTTTAGATGTGTCATAAGATTGCCGTCTAGATAGAGGTCAGAACGGTAAGTTGTGGTTGCAACTTATTATTTCTTAAGAGTTGAGGACTACTACTATTTGTGCTGGCCATACTGTGCACATACACTCTTATATATGTATATACATTTATCCGGAGAGATTACCTGTTTTCTGTGATCCATGTTTCTCTCTTAGTTACCGTTGAGATTTCATTACGGAGCTACGGCTATATGTATGTCTGACCCAAATTTTATTTACTTTGAAGATGTCTGCGCTTGCGAACGTTGTCCTCAAAGCGTCACGTTAGTTTGGTTAGATATCCCAATATTCTATTTACTTACTGTACTTTAGCCTGAATATTATGTGCCTTGTTATGTCCCCTGAGGACTTGGTTCTTTCCCAGATTTAGCTGACGAGATCTTTCCGGAGAAGTACGGGCCGGGAGTTTATTCTATCTTTGCACCATCCGTGGACGACGAGGTTGATCCAGAGTAGCACCTGGTGGATATTTACTTCTTTACTTTATTTTATGACAGAGCTGAGACATTGTAGTGGATATTTTTATACTTTCATTTGAGACATTGTAGTGATCATTTATTTGACTGAGACTTGTACCCATAGATTTTTTATGTGATTTTATACTTCTCTTTGACAGTTTTATATTCCTTTATTTCAGCACGATATGCTTTCTTATTATGTGATTCTTGTTCTGTGGATGAGTATAGATATGTGCCTGCCATGAGATTATTTTATAGCTTAAGATACCTTCCGTTGGTCTATTAAATTAGATTTGCTTATGGAATGTGTCTGCTGGCATGCCACGTGTTCTAGTCCTTATGGATTTTAGGACTGGGGCATGACATGTTTTTGTGGTGGCCCATGCAGGTCTTCGTTAAATCGCCTTGGTTACTTGACTGTGCCAAGCGAACCTGATTCCATTTTTGAACTCTCGTTTGACTGCCTTGAACTGTATCTTGCTTGATTCCTTTTTCTACCGTGAATCTTATTTCTTAATAGAAGTTAGGAAGTTGACTTGTAGGCTCCATTTACACTATTAGTTGAATTCTTGTATGTTAGGTAGTATGTCTCACAACCTAGCAACCCTTTGGTCTTACAACCCATTATTGAATGACACTAATAGGTTATCAAGAGGTCCATAACCTATTTGTCGATCAAATTCTAAGACAAGAAGACTGTAGGACAACTGTTTTGGCACAAACACCAGGCGAGTTTTAGATTTTGGAAAACTTGAACTATTTCTTACGTACTTAAATTTTTTTACCATCTTGACTGATACTGCTATTTTAGCCTAGTTTTACAAGCTTATTTTTTTATCGAGCTTATTCATGACATATATATTATTGGGTGCACCTACTAACATATTATCTTATCAGAACTGGTGTATCATGGTCTGATCAACCTAGCGCACTTGGTTCGCTCTTGTTATGATTATTCTACGTGGATTGAGATATAGTTAACAAATACATTTGTCCTCTAGGATCTCATCCGCAACTACCTTGACAACTCATTTTTTTACTATTCAAACGCCTTTGAACCCCGTATTTGTATTAGACCGCATCTCACTTGAACTCTTTATTATTTTTCATCTCTGCTTATTCTGAAAAATAAACGCTTGTACTTGATAGATAGACACATAGTATCCCCTTAGCGACCCTCATTTCATAGTTCCCATATCGTGCTTTCCTAATGTTTAAATAGATTGTCGTCGAAGTTGTGTGATTTTTTGACCCCTAGGCCTTTCGGAGTTTGAATTTCTTCGAGGGGCTACAGGGCAGGGTACCCATCCCACTCTAAAAGCCCACACAGCAGAGAAGGAGCCATCATTATCGAGAGTTATATCAGAGTTTAAAGACGTGTTCCCAGAAGGGCTTTCTGGCTTGCCACCCGACAGAGAGATTGAATTCACCATAGAGTTGGTTCCATGAGCGGAGCCGATTTCTTCTCACGTGTACCGGCTGGCACCAAAAGACAAAAAGAATTGAAGGCCCAGCTAGATGAATTGTTGGACAAAGGCTTTATTCGATCTAGTGCTTCTCCATGGGGAACACCCGTCTTATTTTTGCTAAAGAAAGACGGGACTGTGCGCCTATGCATTGACTACAGGAAATTGAACGAGGTAACAATTAAGAATAAATATCAATTGCCGCGTATCGATGACCTGTTTGATCAGCTTAGTGGTGTATGGGTGTTTTCTAAGACTGACCTCAGGTTTGGATACCATCAGATCAGGGTGCGAAAGGAAGACATTCAGAAGACAACTTTTTGGACGAGGTATGGACACTATAAATTTTTGGTGATACCGTTTGGTCTAACCAACTCGCCCGCAGTGTTCATGAATTTGATGAATAAAGTGTTCCACCAGTATCTAGACAAATTTGTAGTGATATTCATTGATGATATACTAGTATACTCTAAGAACCATGAGGATCATGAAGAGCATCTTCGAGTTGTGTTGGGAGTATTGAGAGAAGAGAAGTTGTATGCTAAGCTCAGTAAGTGTGACTTTTGCTTAGACAAGGTCTCTTTTCTGGGCCATATTATTTCTAGAGAAGGACTTTCAGTTGATCCGGAGAAGATATAGGCCGTTGCGACATGGCCAGTGCATACATCGATTTCAGAGGTGAGGAGTTTTCTTGGACTTGTCAGATACTATCGGAGATTTATAGAGAATTTTTCGAGGATTGCTGAGCCTATGACGCTGTAACCCTCTCTTTCACTTTCTAGGGTTTAAAAATCGTTTTCTAAATAAATAATTTTGGTTAAGCAAATATTTGAATAATAAATCTTGTAATTATTTTTGGAGGGAATTGAATTAGTGCAGGATTTCAATTTTTTTAAAAAAAATATATTTGTTATAACATCGGCACGCGTCATCTTTGTTCAGTTATCTCTTCCGTTCGTGAGATTTACACTTGGTGAGTATATTTGCATGGCGTAGTATCATCAGATCTGCGTTTGTGGAGTCGACTTTGTTAAATTCTAATTGATTCATTCTTCTTGATCGATCGGATCCAGAGCCAGTGACTCGTCAATAGTCTTTCGTGTTTGTGTCAACTGCGAAAGTGTTCCTGATTTGATTGACCTCTTTCAGGTATTATGTTGTTTATCATTTGCTTTTGAATTGATTATTTCTTTTCTTTTGAGTCGGGTGTGTTGGCCAGGGTTGTTGAGGTGTTGGTTGTGTCCGTGTGTATGCTCGTGATGGTCGTATCGGGTACGAGTGCATATCCGGAATACATGTTCGAGTACCATATAGAGGCTGGACCAGTGCAGTAGTAGGAGTGTTGAGTTGATTGAACTATGTTGGAAGAATCACAATTTAGAACGATCGAAGCAGGACACATAGAGAGCGTGTCCGATTCCGTGAGGATGTGGCATTGACCTCCTCGAACATTCTCCTTAGGTACCATGCTATCCTCTTCTTGATTATGGAATTTTACTGCTGCTCTTTAAATATGTATGGTGTTGGCCAGGATAGGTAGGATTTTGGTGGGTTGGTCGTGTCCAGTATGGTGTCCGGGTGTACCAGCTATTGTGAACAATCCTTTAGAATATCCAATGCTGATCGACCGTGTCCAGACTGCGTATGCGGTGTCTGGCTGCTATTGTGTCCATATGTGCCAACGCTGTTCTTGTTGTGTCCACTGCAGTAGGCTGTTAGGAGCCAGAGTTAGCAATTGGCTGGGTTGGAAAGTTTGGTTAATGGTAGTATTTATCTATTTGGTTGTATATTTGGTATATGTATCCAGTTTTCTGTATAATTCATTTTATCCAATTTAGCTGAGTGCGTTCCTGCATTATTTTGATTTCAAATGTTGCTAAAATACTTGATTCAGTTGTGTTTAATTTGGACATTTATGTCAAATGTGGAGTCTGGGAGTTTTGGCAGGAAGGGGTTCAGTACAGTAGAAGTTGTTTTATGATTTGGTTTTGTATGGATTTGCTAATAGAGTTGTAGATGTTTTAATAGCTGTTGGATTCAAATCTGATTTTTCAGTTGAGTTACTATTTAGTAAACTACTTTGGTTATTAATGAGGACAGTAAGCTTTGGTTGTACTCTATGGCCAGGTAGTGTTGTGTTATTTCTTTCAGTTTTATGGTTAAATGTGTACTGCACTGAGGAAGGAATATAGAGGGTGAAGCTATAGACAAAGAGCTAGAAATTCCATATTTTTGAATGAGTTTCTATTTGCAAGCAAAGGCTATGACTTTTGTTAAGAGTTGAGTTGGTATGACATGTGTTTAAGTCATGGGCCAGACCTGAGATTGCTGTCTATGTACAGAGGTGGAAGGGAAAACCATAGCGGATGATCCTATGTTGCTTACAGAAGCATTTTGCCAAACTTGCTTAGTTTTGCTGATGGTTCTAATGGGTTTTGTCATGAATATTGAGTGTAGTGTAATTTTCATAAATTGTATAATTTGTAATATTTTGTCAAATGGAGTAGGTGGGTTGTTGGTGTGTTTTGGTTGAGTTCAATCAGGAGTTGTTTTTGGTATGGGAAGGAAGCCAGCTTTGAATATTTGGAGTTGCAAAATATGATAAGTATAGGTTGTAATTAGCCAAGCTCTGTTATAGCTTTTTCCTTGAGAAACCAACAGTCATTTGCCCACAAAAATTGAGATAGGTTTAATAGAGTCCTGTGTGCAGGCAGGTTGGGCTTGAATTAGTGAGTTGAGTATGAGTTAGCTTTTTCTTCATTAATATTATTGTAAATGGTTTAGAACTTGACCAACTTATACCTACTAGCAGGAGAACATCCAGCTTTACTATCTACCCTCGATCACCCTGAGCAAGGCAACTATACTCCTCGGACTTGTCCATTACTTCATGTCTTTTATTCATACATGTATCTCCTGGTTGATACGATGTTTCACGAGATTGTCTTGTATCTTATTCCCTGAGTTTACTTGTGTCTAGAAGAAGAAACACTACAGATTTGTGATCAAACCCGAGTTACTATTTATGTGAATAGCTTAGGCCCCGCATCGTGCACGCGGGACCTAAGCCGTACAATTTTATGTTCCTGAATCTACCCAAGCCGATCACACACTCTGGATGTATTTTGATATATTGCACACTTCAGGTTCATTGTGTATTTCATGTTCAGGACTCATTTCATGTTCCCTGTATTACTTTTCAGTATTCATGTTCAGGTTTCATGTCATGTTCTCATTTCTCGTGTTTTATATTTCCTGTATTCTTGTTTATACCATGATGTTCATGTTCATTTCCTTGGATATACTTAGCTCCGCTCCTGACTGGATATGTTGCAGGAGTACTTGCAGGATATTGTTCTACCTTATGGGCCAGAGCCTGGGATCTTAGCTGAGCAGGATGGAGACATGACCTAGCTAGAGGCTTCAGGTTTAGACTGTTTAGCTTTATTCCTAGGTATTGTTTTAAGAGTTCATAGTATATTTCATTCCTGTTGACTCTGGTACCTTTGTGATATATGGATTTATGGATTATGGTGATCTTTTGGAAATATTTTTAGATGTTGTGATTGTGCACATTTATGTTTATCTGGTTAGATTTCCTAGCTTGGTATAGCTTACTTTGTCGTATCTATCGACGAAGGCTGGGCGTGTTCGATTCGTGTCCGATTATTCGGGAGCGGGTCGTGACATGTTTTTAGTGGTGGCCCATGCAGGTCTATCCTAATGGTACCTAGGTAATAAAGTACTATTGGGGGGCTTGATTAAACTAGGGAAATTTGATCACAGCATAGGAAAAATCGAGAAATAAAGGTATATCAGGTATATTGATAACAATAAACACTTGTTTTAGGTTTAGGATATTTTAACAGTTTTCTGTTTTTCAGACGATTCAGACATGCAAATATCGGAACTGTCGATCCACCTATACTTGAGGGTTTCGAGCTTCCACTACCTTCTATCATCCTACTTTTCCCATGGGTAGTACGCAGTTGACGGAGATGTTTGAAGAATTCTTTGACACCCAGAGGGAGCATGCCATCCTTTTCCAAGCCGGACTTGTTGATGCACTCTCCGAACCAGGAAGGACTTTATCCAAACTCTCGGATCTTTGGGCTTCACCGACACCGAGCGCATATATCGTACCGAGAAGCAGATCGAGAACCTGGAGCAGCCATTGAAGACCATCCAAGTCTTGAGGACCCGACTCCTCTGAAGATTGGATCCACCAGCCAAGAGATCCGGAATGTAGCATAGACAATGGAACGAGACGAAAAACTAAAGACAAGAGAGACAAGAAGACTTATGATGGGGATAGCAACTACTGTAGATGTCACGACCCGCACCCTTTTTTTTAAAAAAAACGGATACGAGACGTGTCCAAGCCAGCCTACGCCGCAGTGTCGGCGGTAGAACGCTGTCACGGCCATGAAGATCAAATCACAAATAATGCTCATTCACATAATTAATTTAATTTACAAGGATCACAAGTTCTATATTTGCAGGGAAAATATAAACTTGTACAAATATTGAATGACTATAACTTGACTATTTAACTAGTCTCTAGGCTTGTCTGCAAGTACACCTGAACTCCCCATGCCAAATGAATCCACGGCTAACCTGAAAAATATGGTTTCCAGTCAGGAAGGGAACGAGCACAATTCACTGAATGCAATTTCAAATAAAGAAAATGACTATAAGACAAAGGTTAGGCATCAATCATGAGTTTTGAAAATAACCGTAAAGCCGTGAGAAAAATCAATAGTAATAAATAGACCAATATACTTTTCCACTGTAAGAAGTACCTTTGATATGTGATCAGTCTGGGATACTACACCGCACGGTCTACGAGATCTACTTGCAGAATTTAAACAATGTCTACGAGATCTACTGCATAAAGTAAACGAGGTCTACGAGATCTACTGCATAAAAGTAACAATGTCTACGAGATCTACTGCATAAAAGTAACAATGTCTACGAGATCTACTGCATAAAAGTAACAATGTCTACGAGATCTACTGCTTGAAAGTAACAATGTCTACGAGATCTAATGCATGAAAGTAAACGAGGTCTACGGTCGGATCACACATCCTTGGTACTTCTCATTCCCGACTCAACAATTTATAATAGAAAATAATCATATAACCAATAACCAATCAATGAAATATTGTGAAAATTAATATCGAAATACAGACAATAAACTGTACTCGCCTGTGGTCCTCTGCTGGTGTAACTGACAATCTGTACCACTCAATGTGCCACAATAGTCAAAACCCGTATAACAGTCTCCGGATGCTGAAATAGACAATACCAATAATCTCAGAATAGTCAAATTAGCTAGAATTGCCTGTCCTTAAGTCCAATTCTGGACACAGGGACAAAACGGTAATTTCGGGCAAAAACGATATCCGCCGTTGGACCCGCTTTGTACCGAAAAGCGTGCCAGAGTCAACGGCCTCTAAAGTAGTCAAACTACATGTCTACGGATCTAATTTTTCGATACGAACCCAACCGTATGTCCAGAGTTAGATTCCGGCGGGCCGTGCACAAAATCGCCCGTTGAGTGGAACCGTGGGGCCCATAAAACGACGTCGGATTCAACTGTCTCAGAATTGGACCAAACTTGGCATGCAGGACCAGAAAAATGATACGGTCCTGTTGGTGCAAGTTTCGTCTCGATCTGACGAGCGTGCACAAAGTAATTGGGAAATTTGTAAAATGCACGATACGGAGAATTTCGACGGATACGCATCAAATTCGTCGCGCACACGCGACCAATTTGAATTCGGTCAAAGCCCACACGACCACGAACTCGATACGCAACTTTCGGTGCTTTCGGTTCGCGACCACGTCGCCCGGAATGGCGGGACGCACGTCGTGTGGATGAGTTTTATGATCTTTAAAACAGGTTTTCGTCAAAGTTCGGGATCCGATTTCTCGGCACATGGTCGATGAATTCGACTTCCGCGAATTGGGTCATGGAGCCCTACATGTTGCCAAAAAGTGTCTTCAAATAGTTTTTCTAACATGGTACTGGATCGATCGAAATCGATCTTCGAACATGGGGGTTTGGGCTGAACCAGTGTTCTGTGTCGGGACAGATTTTTCGTGATTTTCAACTCGATTTTCAAGTCAGATTTTATTCGATTCACTTCGAAACTATCCTATGGGATTGAAGGGGGATAGGTTAGCTTCGTACCTGTTCAAGTCGTTCATGAAAACTCGGCACAACGACGGAGATATTCGCTCGTGAAATCCGACGTTTGGCTAATGTTACTGCCGCTCGGATTGGCGCGCGCGCGTGTGCCCGCCCGATTTGGCCACCACCGGCGGTGCGCCAGCGTTGCTCAGGTGGCCGGGGAGGTCGCCTGACCTCGGGGGAGGTCTTGGGGTGGCGCGGGGGGTCGCGGCGCACTAGGGTTTGTGCGGTTTCGGCTTCCCAATTCCCCTTTCTCTCTCGTTCTCAGTATTTATATAACTATAAGTATTTACACCAAGTATGCAATAGGGTCGGGTTTTAGGTGAATGCTCTTGTGGGAACATGGTTCTGCTGCTATGGGGAGACTAGGGGTCCCCTGTTCCCGTGTGTGTTGCTTCTCCTTTCTTTCTTTTTCTTTTTTTATTTTATTTTATAGATAACTATATATATATATATATATATATATATATATATATATATATATATATATATATATATATATATATATATATATATTTAAACTAAATATATATATATATATATATATATATATATATATATATATATATATATATATATATATATATATATAGTTTATATATATATATATATATATATATATATATATATATATATATATATATATATATATATATATATATATATACACACACATATCTTTTATTCATTTATATTTATAAATATTTATACCAAATAAAAGTCTCTATATATATTCATATATATATATATATATATATATATATATATATATATATATATATATATATATATATATATATATATATATATATATATATATATATATAAAATATATATATATATATTATATATATATTTTTTAAAAAATAATATAAATATAAATATAAATATATATATATATATATATATATATATATATATATATATATATATATATATATATATATATATATATATATATATATATATATATATATATATATATATATATATATATTAATAATATCATAAATCTAAATAAAACTCATTTCTTATCCAATTCTAGCGTAGGCCTATTTACATAAATATGAATATATATATAACATTTATTTGATAACCAAATAAATATAACTAATAATAATAATATTATTATTATATAACGATGACCTCGATAATAATGAAAATAATAATAATAGTATTAATACTAATAATAGTAACAATAACAAAATTCAATAAATCATAATGGTGTATAAATACCGTTATGCGCAGTCCAATAATCTCAAATGTAAAAAGACCCACTGTATACAATTGATGATATTTATAATATTAAATCAACGAATACTTTAGAAAATATTTATTAAATCATTAACACGAAATACAACACCCTCATACCCAAAATTCCCATCAGCACGAATGTCATTGGACATGCCGCATGACTACATGGGCTTGGGCTCTGTTCGGTCCAGTCCGAGTTAAAATGATATAATCGGTTTCCCTAAAACACAATAATATAAATAATAATAATTGAAACTTCGGTAAGGGTCAAATCGCAACTTAGCCTGGTTTTCTTAGTTAGGACACACTGATGGACAGGTCTTCCCCTACCATGACTAAACACTAGTCAAAGCACGCCACTGAGCTATCCGTGCCATGATTCCTAGTCACCTTGTACTCCAAATCTCAACTATGGCTAAAATCATCTACCGTAATAATTAACTATTTAATTATTTATAGAATTCTAAAATCACTATTTAAATAAAATAAATCATAATAAAATATTTTAAAAATTCTGGGAAGGGGAGCTACAAATCAACCCACCTTAAAAATAATTTTGTCCTCGAAATTCTAACTCATAACTATTCCTTAAAAATTCAAAAGGAAAGTCTACCTTAACCTTAATCTCCTTGAATTTTTAATTCCTCAAAAATGGTTTATATCTTCCTTCTAACCATTTTCAACTACGAAACTCTGAGGACTTCTACCCCCCTTTGGTCACACTACTCCCTTAACGCTATGCCACTAAAACTTTATAATATTCCCACTACTTGCTAAAATTGCTACAACTAGATATCTACTGTTATTGGCCTCTATAATCCTCTCCTATCTATCAAACAACTCAAAATCTAACAAGTAACAAATGTACACAAGTAGCTAAGAAATATTGGTAAATTCTAATAAGCATGACCATCCATCGTTCCGAAATAGGAAGAACAGGAAGATAAGGAAGCATAATCAGGAGCAAGTATGAAATTCTAGGACGGTAGAGAGTATCCAATGATGCGGGTAGAAAGAAGGTTTACGAACCATTGACTTATTTGCTAAAGTGGCTACTCTAGTCTAGTCTCTCGCTAAATCGAACACCCTTCGCCTCTTAGAGTGGCTTGCAATCCGTGCAATACAGAAGTTCCATTCTCGAAATTCTAAATAAGGTTCTATAATAGAACGAAATTTGAGAAGTCAAGATTGTGCTCTCTCCCGTGGTTATTTAAACACACGAGTAAGGGATAAAACTGTAATACAATATCGTATCGCGATTTCCAGGTAGTTGGAATAATGGTTATGAATGACTTCTCATTCTAAGGGGAGACTACATATTAGGTATATGAACCTATTTCAAAAAGTTCGGTTTACAGTCCAAAAATAGTAGTACGAATGGATGGCTTTACTGGGTCCTAATGGGTTCTTGATTGGGCATCAATCGTTGGTTGGATGAACCTCAGTTTTTAGTTTCTATTGACTGGTCTAGATCCCAATGATTATACTACTTCTACTAGGCTAGGGTAACCTAGAATAGATTTCCACCCAAGTGGTTGAGCTAGTTGTCAGTCGGGTTGGTTAGCTAGGTTGCTAAAGCCCTAAAATGCGCCTTCCGTGACTTTTGTGTTTAAGTAGCACGAGAAGACACAATTGAGTGGCATACTAGTAACATGTGCGTAGTGGGTTTCAAGTAGATCACCACCATATGTTGGGTTGAATGGTTTGGGTCGAGGTTGAGTCTCTAATTGGGGTCGGGGAGTATACCGGTATTATGGTAAGGGTTACCGCTAGTCCTTTTTACCTGAAAGTCGTACCATAAAATTAGAGTACAAGGAGACGTGTTTGAGTGGGACATGATATACCTAGATGAAGGTAGGCTCGTCTAGATCTTGCATATGCAGTTTGCTGGAAGATAACAGCAGGTCTCGTGCTCCGAATATTAAAGACACGGCCGGGGACACAAAATGATTTAAATGGAAGGTGGGAGTCCATAGGCACTAACTATCATTCTAATAAAAAAAATTTGTTCTAATCAATCGGTGATCTTCGTATATCCTAAAATTGTAGGAGGCTTACAGTCTACCCACCTTAAAAATAGTCTTAGGAATATTGAGGTTAGAGGGTTCCCAAAGTCCGGATACTGTACCTCGACTCTTTGTTAATAGGGAATAAAGCACGGAGTATCGGGATACGGTAGATATAAGTCAAGTCAAGGATCACTTCCTCAGAAATTAGAGAACGATGTGTACATTGACACATGGTCGATAAAATAGGATGATTTACTCGTCTATAGTATACTAGAGTTATCGACGGGATAACCAACTCTAAGGCACAAGATTTCTACAACTGAGTCGTGAATTTCCATTTGTGTCAACCTGCCAGACTATCGTCACAAGAGTCGTAGTGATCGTGTATTGTTGTTGACAACTGGTAGACAGGGTATTAAAGCTATGGTATTGGCTAAGCTAGTGACTGTGGTGTTCCAACACTAGTTAGGTCTTAATAATAAAATTTACATAACTAGAGTAATATTTGTTGGAAACTAATCTCGGGATGAGTGTCACGGTAAATGATTACCCTATTGTCCACTCATCTCATGTCTAACTGTGGGCTTCGGTCGATGAAGGGTTGGTTCAAGGCTTAAGGGTTGAAAGTAAAGGTAATATTCAAGACAATATTTAGAGACACAATGAATTGCTTCTCGAGAATAAATAGTCTCCTGGGTTGGCATTACGACTAAGGATAAAACCCTAATCATTATTAAATTCAGATGACTAGAGGATTCCAATAGTAGTTTGTGGGTCAAGAGGAGAACGAATAACTCAACCACATGGCTGGCCGATGGTAGTTACACTTGTGTATACCACTATCATAGCCATAGGAATACTATGTATCTCTCTACCATCACGTGCTTTCGTCTTTCCAAATCGGTGAAAGACAAAAACAATAAGGAGTTCAAGGGAGATGTTACTGTATACAATTTTGTGATTCAAGGGCGAACATATAATTCAAGAGAAATTGTCAAAGCAATCACGGATGAGATCCTAGATACCTATATATCTCCATCCACGTAGTGTAATTAAACGAAGAGCGAATCAAATGCATCATGGTTGATTAGGCCATAATACACTGATTCTGATTAGACAATAAGTTAGCAGGCGTCCCCACTAAACATATGCCTCAAATCAAGCTCGAGAACATAGTGAGCTTGCAAAACTAAGCTGTGACAGCAGCGTTGGTCAAAATAGTCAAATTAGAAGTATACAAGATTTTTGAAAGAAGGCACAAGTAGTTCGAGTTTTATGAGAATCAAAATTTATCAGGTGTTCTTGCTTATACAGTCTTCCTACTATCTTCTTATCCAAGGCCTTGGTCGACTAATGGGTTATGGACCTCAAAATTCTATATTCTAGGTAAACCTATTAGCGTCAATCAATATCCTCGTCAATAGGTCACAAGGACCACGGACTGCTAGATCGGGAGACGTGTTACCCAACTTACAAAACTTTCGCTAATATTGGTTTTGGATCCTAGGGGATATACAGGGCAATTTTCTATCCTCTATAGTATCATTACTTGTAATCATGTCTGAAGTCATATCCCCGAAAGTTATGCCTCGTCCATATACCCGAGCGGTGGTAAACTCTCGGTTCCATGATTCAGGGGTATTTATGCTATCAAATACTCTACCTTATCTCGATACCAGGGTAACTACGATCAAGGAGGACCACTAGCCATAGTTTCAGGAATGTTCTATAACCTATATTTTCTTAAACTAATTTCAATTCTAAGGGTCGTGTCTCGCCAGTACGCCGCTGGCTGTAGTGAATTCATAGTCTCCATAATTCAATTAAATGGCGACAGTGCGCTGCTATCCTGCCATTATGAGTTAACTAATATTCCTTTAACTATATATGTAAAATCTTATGAGCTTCTAGAGATTCAAGCAAGTCAACTATGTAATAAGGCATAAACATTTGTCCTATCAGTCACATTCTTTAAAATAAAAGATTTAACAGGAAGAAAATAATTGAAGACAAAAGGATTACAAACATTCTAGTATCTATTTCATGTGCATTCAAGCCATAAAAAAAACTTTGAATTGAAACTAACTCGAGGTTCGTATATAGATAACACGAGCAGAAATTTTTATATAATGGATAATAATTCTTAGGGCAACTAGAAACTAAATAAGCAATTCGGTTTAAGATATGAGGATGATATCTAAAGGGGCAAGGAGAAGGAATTGCATCATTTATCAAGGTTGGATCATTATTTCTAGGAAGCCCTGCCTCACCAAGTGAATAAACTATCCACATTGGATCATATCGTCATATCAAGAGATAATAGTGCACCTATGGGGATCTGACAAGCTATCAAAATTAATAACCCTCATCCTAAGTTGCATGGCCTCAACTACCCATCGGTAAATTGGTATAAGGGACTCCTAGTCCTAGTCATTCTCTTAAATTAAATTAATCCTTGTTCGTGAATGAGCATATTCTAGTCGCAGGCTCGCAATAGTACAACTAACTTAAGTACTATCACGAGTTCGCATGATTTACGAAGACTGACCTGCATGGGCCACCACAAAAACTTGTCACGACCCGCACCCATTTTTTTTTAAAAAAAACGGATACGAGACGTGTCCAACCCAGCATACGTCGCAGTGTCGGCGGTAGAACACTGCCACGGCCATGAAGATCAAATCACAAATAATGCTCATTCACATAATTAATTTAATTTACAAGGATCACAAGTTCTATATTTACAGGAAAAATATAAACTTGTACAAATATTGAATGACTATAACTTGACTATCTAACTAGTCTCTAGGCTTGTCTGCAAGTACACCCGAACTCCCCATGTCAAATGAATCCACGGCTAACCTGAAAAATATGGTTTCCAGTCAGAAAGGGAACGAGCACAATTCACTGAATGCAATTTTAAATAAAGAAAATGACTATAAGACAAAGGTTAGGCATCAATCATGAGTTTTGAAAATAACCGTAAAGCCGTGAGAAAAATCAATAGTAATAAATAGACCAATATACTTTCCCACCGTTAGAAGTACCTTTGATATGTGATCAGTCTGGGACACTACACCGCACGGTCTACGAGATCTACTTGCAGAATTTAAACAATGTCTATGAGATCTACTGCATAAAGTAAACGAGGTCTACGAGATCTACTGCATAAAAGTAACAATGTCTACGAGATCTACTGCATAAAAGTAACAATGTCTACGAGATCTACTGCATAAAAGTAACAATGTCTACGAGATCTACTGCATAAAAGTAACAATGTCTACGAGATCTACTGCATGAAAGTAACAATGTCTACGAGATCTACTGCATGAAAGTAAACGAGGTCTACGGTCGGATCACACATCCTTGGTACTTCTCATTCCCGACTCAACAATTTATAATAGAAAATAATCACATAACCAATGACCAATCAATGAAATATAGTGAAAATCAATATCGAAATGCAGACAATAAACTGTACTCGCCTGTGGTCCTCTACTGGTGTAACTGACAATCTGTACCACTCAATGTGCCACAATAGTCAAAACCCGTACAACAGTCTCCGAATGCTGAAATAGACAATACCAATGATCTCAGAATAGTCAAATTAGCTAGGATTGTCTGTCCTTAAGTCCAATTCTGGACATAGGGACAAAACGGTAATTTTGAGCAAAAACGATGTCCGCCGTTGGACCCGTTTTGCACCGAAAAGCGTGCCAGAGTCAACGGTCTCTAAAGTCGTCAAACTATATGTCTACGGATCCAGTTTTTCGATACGAACCCAACCGTATGTCCAGAGTTGGATTCCGGCGGGCCGTGCACAAAATTGCCCGTTGAGTGGAACCGTGGGGCCCGCAAAACGACGTCGGATTCAACTGTCTCAGAATTGGACCAAACTTGGCATGCAGGACCAAAAAAATGATACGGTCCTGTTGGCGCAAGTTTCGTCTCGATTTGACGAGCGTGCACAAAGTAATTGGAAAATTTGCAAAATGCACGATACGGGAAATTTTGACGGATACGCATCAAATTCGTCGCGCACACGCGACCAATTTGAATTCTGTCAAAGCCCACACGACCACGAACTCGATACGCAACTTTCGGTGCTTTCAGTTCACGACCACGTCGCCCGGAATGGCGGAACGCACGTCGTGTGGATGAGTTTTATGATTTTTAAAACAGGTTTTCGTCAAAGTTCGGGATCCGATTTCTCGGCGCATGGTCGATGAATTCGACTTCCGCGAATTGGGTCATGGAGCCCTACATGTTGCCAAAAAGTGTCTTCAAATAGTTTTTCTAACATGGTCCTGGATCGATCGAAATCGATCTTCGAACATGGGGGTTTGGGCTGAACCAGTGTTCTGTGTCGGGACAAATTTTTCGTGATTTTCAACTCGATTTTCAAGTCAAATTTTATTCGATTCACTTCGAAACTATCCTATGGGATTGAAGGGGGATAGGTTAGCTTCTTACCTGTTCAAGTCGTTCGTGAAAACTCGACACGACACGGAGATATTCGCTCGCAAAATCCGACGTTTGGCTGATGTTACTGCCGCTCGGATTGGCGCGCGCGCGTGTGCCCGCCCGATTTGGCCACCGCCGGCGGTGCGCCAGCGTTGCTCAGGTGGCCGAGGAGGTCGCCTGACCTCGGGGGAGGTCCTGGGGTGGCGCGGGGGGTCGCGGCACTCTAGGGTTTGTGCGGTTTCGGCTTCCCAATTCCCCTTTCTCTCTCGTTCTCAGTATTTATATAACTATAAGTATTTACACCAAGTATGCAATAGGGTCGGGTTTTAGGTGAATGCTCTTGTGGGAACATGGTTCTGCTGCTATGGGGAGACTAGGGGTCCCCTGTTCCCGTGTGTGTGTTGCTTCTCCTTTCTTTTCTTTTTCTTTTTTTTATTTTATAGATAACTAAATATATATATATATATATATATATATATATATATATATATATATATATATATATATATATATATATATATATATATATATACACACACATATCTTTTATTCATTTATATTTATAAATATTTATACCAAATAAAAGTCTCTATATATATTCATATATATATATATATATATATATATATATATATATATATATATATATATATATATATATATATATATATATATATCATAAATCTAAATAAAACTCATTTCTTATCCAATTCTAGCGTAGGCCTATTTACATAAATATGAATATATATATAACATTTATTTGATAACCAAATAAATATAACTAATAATAATAATATTATTATTATACAATGATGACCTCGATAATAATGAAAATAATAATAATAGTATTAATACTAATAATAGTAACAATAACAAAATTCAATAAATCATAATGGTGTATAAATACCATTATGCGCAGTCCAATAATCTCAAATGTAAAAAGACCCACTGTATACAATTGATGATATTTATAATATTAAATCAACGAATACTTTAGAAAATATTTATTAAATCATTAACACGAAATACAACACCCTCATACCCAAAATTCCCATCAGCACGAATGTCATTGGACATGCCGTATGACTACATGGACTTGGGCTCTGTTCGGTCCAGTCCGAGTTAAAATGATATAATCGGTTTTCCTAAAACACAATAATATAAATAATAATAATTGAAACTTCGGTAAGGGTCAAATTGCAACTTAGCCTGGTTTTCCTAGTTAGGACACACTGATGGACAGATCTTCCCGTACCATGACTAAACACTAGTCAAAGCACGCCACTGAGCTATCCGTGCCATAATTCCTAGTCATCTTGTACTCCAAATCTCAACTATGGCTAAAATCATCTACCGTAATAATTAACTATTTAATTATTTATAGAATTCTAAAATCACTATTTAAATAAAATAAATCATAATAAAATATTTTAAAAATTCTAGGAAGGGGAGCTACAGTAGATACGCAAAGCGTCGCCATTCTCAGACAGTGTATCTTCAGATACGTCATCAGATTCAGATGATGGCCAGTTATGCCTTTTGCCGCCATCCAGGACATCTCTTCGAGGAGTGCCATAGAGGCTCGGACTCTACCTATTCTGTGAATCATCTGCCCACCGAACGAAGGATTACCAACAAGTCGCTGATCACTACGGTCGAGGAGCATCAGGATTCCAATAGTCAGCACCCCAGCAACCACATATTCCTGCCAGAGTCCCTGTATTTTAGCCACAGTAGGAGATCCAGACTCAGATCCAGACATCAATAACCTGTAATTTTTGTCGCCGCTCAGGAGACCAATATGACGAGTGCCGTAAGAGACTGAGCCTATGCTTGTACTGCGGATCGCCTGCCCACCAAGTCAAAGATTGCTCAAAAGCTGCTGATTGCACTGTCCAAGGACGAGCACGAGGAGCACCGGGACTATCGCAGGGACCAGTCTATGTCAGGACAGTTGAAGAAGTTGAAGTGATTCCAGTCCCGGAGGAATACTGAAGACAGACTGAAGACAGAAGGTTTCTTTTGCATGGTTGGAAAAACCATGTATCTTAATTCGCAACCCAGTCTTTCCTTAAATTTTTCTTAGCACTTAGATCATTTCTTGTAACTTTTTGTTTTATATTTTTGAAACCTGGGATGATATTCGAAACTTATTTCGAGATATTGTTTCCTATTCAGTAAACATGTTTCACATCCACAATTCGATATTTGTTTGAAATCCACTACTCGATACTGTTTGCCTATTTCCTTTGATGATTTCGATTTTCTCTTCGAAAGTTGCTGTTCACTACTTGTTTCGACCTTGTCTCCTATCCAAGATTTTGCTTATTTTTTGGGATCCTTGTTCCTACTCGTTATTGATATTCTGTTCGCTAATCAAACTTGTACTATTCGAGATTTATTCCTACTCGAAATTTTATTTTGAAACTTGTCCCCTATCAAAACATTGTTTGAATCTTCACTCCTATCTTGACACTTGCTTGAGATTCAGTCCCTGTTCGAGACATCGTTTGAAGATTTTATTTTCTATTTTGAGACTTTGGCTCATTCCCTATGAGATTTTGTTTACTATTTGAGACTTGTTCCTATTCAAGAAATTATTTCTATTTACAACCTTGTTCGGCCTTGTTTCCTATTTGAAGTTCTATTTGTTTCATAATCATGGTTCGATACCTGTTTCTTGTTCGCTAATTGATACCCTGTTTTCTAAAGAGTAATGCTACAGTTACAACCAAATACTTACAACCTACTTACAACCTTCACCTATTGCTGACATGTGGGCCATGGCCCACATGTCAGTGTTTGCTATTAAAATCTTTGAATTTTAATTTCAATCACAAACAGAACAGTATTACAATGTTGGACTCAGATGTAGTCCTAGGAGTACACTTTTATTTTTATCTGGGTATTGTGTCGATGGAGCGAGTGGTAATGCATTGACTCCGTTGACGATCTGGCGACGATTTTAGATTCTCTGAAGGTCTGGGTTGCTCTGGATGCCGAAGCATTGCGAAAAGAAGCGGACGTTAAGTGTCTCTTCTGGCCTCTATGGATGTGCTTCTTTCTGAGTATGTATGCACGTCCTTGTCTGTGTGTGTCCATGATGAAGGAATGATCCTTCTATTTATAAATTGCAGGCTGGCAGCTCATGCGTGCATATGTCGGATGCGCCTGGACATAGGAACGCCACGTGGCTAGAGATGAGGGAGGCGCATAAACGATGTGCCCTAATTTGGGGATTGAATCCTTCCTGTTGCGCCTGTGGGCTGCGGAAGAGCAGATACGTGGCAGCTGAGAGGATTCTTCGGTTGTTGAGATCTTGGGTGGTTAGCACCCCTTCGTGGATTGAAATGAGTCAAAGGACACGTGACGTATGTCCGCGGCTCAAAGATCTCAGATTTGGTGGAGAGTGATCTGACAGGATGCGCCTAGGATCGGGCGCATGGAGAGGACTTTAGCTCTTGTCTTTACGGATCAGGAGCAAGTCCAAGCGCAGGGCTTTGGGGCACACACAAAGATTTGGACGCATGACTGTGGTGGCACATGCGGTGATTTGGGTGTCCACATGGCAAGGCAGCTCGATCGAATAAACAAAATGATGTGCTGATGTCATCGACCCCTCGTCTTCTACTTTGGAGACTCTTCGGGGGACGTATTGCCGCCTCTGTCACGCGGTATTAAATGCTCGATGTGACAGGCATATGGGTTTCTGTCCAGTCTGTCACTCGGTATTAAGTGCTCGGATTGTAAGCGCATGGGCTCGATCTCTGTTTTGGGCGCATCAGAAGAAGGCGCAGGGATTTGCCATAGGGCGCATCCACCTAGGCCCGACTGTTGGGTTCCCAATGTTTTGATTGTGCATGTTGACTGGGCTGATTTTAAAAAGACAGATTCATTCCATAAATGTACATTCATTGTACGAACTTCGGAGAGCCTGTCACTTGGCGCATGGGTCTGATTTGTCCAAGCTATAAATAGCAGCAAGGAGAGGGTTTTGTTCCCCATTTTCTTCCGTTTGCTCGGTGTAGAGATGCGCCTTTTTACTCGAGTACGTTCTGTCGATGAGATGCTCCCGAAGGTGAAGATGCATCGAGTTGTCTTTGTATGCACTCGTGAAGGTGACTGTTACATCCAAAAGTCGGGATCGCGGGGTCCCGACGGAGGCCGAAGGTGCCTGTTGCATCCAAAGATCGGGACATTCACGTCCCGTCTCTGTTATGCTGGAAGAGCCCCAGATCGAAATTATGGTGCTTCCATCTTCCTTGGGCTTCGAAGAGATCTTCCTCCTACTATAGTGGGGTTGATCGCCCGCTCGCGTTATGTTCAAAGGACTGCTTCATTTAGCCGAGGCACTTGGTCGAGACGAAGTGACGCACCTATACTGAGACATCAACGTGATGTGCCTGCGTAGCTGCTGTCTTGATGCGCCTAGCTGATGTGCCTGCGCAGCAGCTTTTTCCTTGCTTTTAGGCTTTCTTTCACTTTTTGTAAAGGGCCTTTTATGTAAAAAAAAGTCTTTAGTTAAGTGCCCCTTTTTTGTGTTGAATATCCCTTGCTATTTTTTGATGTATTGAGCTCTCGGCGCATGTTTGTTTTAGGGCACATCGTAGATGCGCCAGAAATTCTATGCTTCTACAACACCCCCTTCAAAGTTTTCAAAAGTTTTTGCCAAGTTTTGGAATACTTTAAATAAGAAGCATGGTGGGCGTATGTCTTCGATAGAGCGCATGACTGTTCTGGGCGCATGACTGCTCTGCGCATGATATGATGAGGCGCATGCTTCCTTTAAATGCAATTGATAACGCCTTGGTTTATTTAATGATGATCTTTGGAATATTCATAGTTATCATTTTGCAGAACTCCAAGCGGCGGCTGATGTCGCCCTTCATCGGTTCACGCGTGTGACCAAGCCTGTAAATAGGCATCTGATGGAGAGAGAGAGTCTTTCTTCTTTGTTTTCTTCTTCTTCTTTGTGTCTTTAAAAAATTCTCCTAAAACTTGAAGAATGGCCCTTAAGACTCCTCGCGGTGGTACTGGCCGAGGGCGAAGCAAAGGAAAAGAGCCTGCGGAGGTCGATGTTGACGATGTCCCCAGGACGTCCACCGGCGTTCGGCCGGTGGTGATTGCTGGGTATTCTTGTCATTCTTCGCCATTCCTTTCTATTTTTTTGAGTATATATTTTTTTGAACTTACATACGTCGACGTACATGGACTTCGAGTCCTGATGATGTGCTGAAGCTTCTTGCTGACGCGCATGGACTTTGAGTCCTGATGATGCGCTGAAGCTTTTTGCTAACGCGTATGGACTTCGAGTCCTGATGATGTGCTGAAGCTTCTTGCTGACGCGCATGGACTTCGAGTCTTGATGATGTGCTGAATCTTCTTTTCATATGCGCATGGACTTCCCGACTAACGAGGAGTTCCAAGTCCTGGAGGACAAGGAAGAGGAGATGATGGCTGTCTTCAAAGAAGTGGCGAGTCATCACTATTATATGCAGAAGAAGGATAAGGGCGGGGTGTAACCCCATGTGACTGCTTGGAGGGATTATGTCTTTAAGCAAGACAAGGAGGATTCCTCTCGGTTCACGACTCTGCCAGCTCTCTCCAGTATTGAAGTGCATGAGCAGACGAAATGAGAAGAGTCCCCACGAAAATGAGGACCGAGAGTCGGATGAGCGTTTCTAAAGCTGTTTCTGGCACCGTACTCATCGGATGTCGTCCAAAGCAGTGTTGGCCGCTTATTTGATGATTTGGCTCCGAGATTACGTCTTTTCAGGCAGGTCAGGCTCTGTGGAGAGGGTGACCCGGAACCTAATCCTGCCAACTGTGAATTTGGTTTTTGGCCGTTGCTTGGCTCTACTCCCCGCGATGGTGTGTAACCTGCTACAAGGTTTACGAGAATTCGCGGGTAATGTCGTTCATGAACGAGGTAAGAATGACAACTTTTCCTGTGCCGAGCTGCCGTTTCATTATCTGATGGGGTGGTTGATTTTGCACCATCCCAACGTGATGAGTCCGGGCCAGGAAGAAGATCACATGGCCAGAGATGTATTCCTCCGTCGTTTCTACCAGAGGAAATGGCTGCATACTGGCGTTCCTATTTGTAGGAAAGTCTTATCCTACCTTCTGGGATGGGAGATCACCTAAGTTGGTCCCATTTTTACAGGCTTCAAGGCTAACGAAGATTTAGCAGATTCAGGTGAAGATGCAACAACTCTGCCTCCGTGGGGATTCCGTTGGTTGCAAAGCATCCGGCCGTCCCATTTGGTGTACCTGAATAGGAACCAGTGTAACTTGGAGCCGTACTTGCCGAGCCATTTTGCACGTCAGTTCGGCTATGCTCAATTGATGTTGGGGAACCCCAGTACTAGCCTGGGGTATACTGGGAGTCTGCTGGACGGGGCACGATCTTGGCATTACTACAATAACGGATGCACTGGAGCTCGCTTTACTATGCCAGTTCTGAATCCACGACCGCCGATTCTTTTCTCAGCCGTCAAATTTTATTGTGCTATGAACACCGTATCCCCTGGATATGATAGGGAGACCAGTTTTATTGTCGGCACCCAATTAGAGGCGACTGGGAACATGTTGGCGAAGGCTCGATTGTACCATCCGCCAGAGGTTGGTTACCAAAATACCCCTGCCGTATCCACGAGGGGTACTCAGGCAGAGCCCTCGGCTGATCACTCGAAGAGACATGCTGACACGGAGGCCGGTTCTTCTGCGCCGAAGAGGCAGAGGAAAGCAGTGTCACCGGTAGTGTCAACAGAATCAGCTCATGTAGAGGTAAGGATGCCCCACGTAATCTGGTTCATTCTATAATTCTAGTGACATATGCTTTCTTTTTGTAGGAGACGCTGAAGAGGAGACCCCGAGCTTTGAAACCGGGTGCTAGCAGACCGAAGTTGGTGGCGCACACATCTGACAAGCGCATTCTGCCGATTGTGGCGTCTCCCGTGGAGGAGAACCCTGATGATGTCGCTTATGTAGAGATTTTAGTTTCTCCGGACTGTGCTGAAAGGAAGTTGAAGGTACAACAGTTCCCGGGACAGTACAAGCTGTCGTGGGGGCCTCTGGTATCGAGGTCCCAACAGAAGCTGTGCTTCCGGATGAGGAAGATGAATGAAGTTCGTCTTCTTCGAATTACGTTCCTCCAGAGATGCCTGAGCCTGCAGTAAGGGCAACAGGCGTGGTTGTAACAGAGGAGAGGGTTAATTCCTCTCCTCGTCATGATAAAAGGTGGTCGGCTACACCGTTGCCGAGCCTTACCCCAGACCCAGTATTGGAAACCGAGCCGCCTGTCGACCAGGAGGTACTGACAGACTCTATTCCTGCGGAGGGATTTGATGAGGGAGGTGAGACTCGTCTACCGAGACTGACTCCAGAGGAAATGCTGAGTCAGGAAACGGGTGTCGATCCTGCTGTCTTGCCGGAGGAGGAAGGTCCTGTGCTGGCTACAGGTGGTGTTTTGGAGCCGGAGGAGACAACCCCAGACGTCGGTGGTCTCTCCGAAATTGAAAAGGGTAAGGGTTTGTGTAACGCCCCAGTCCCAAAATACGTAGGACTAGGAACGTAGACATGCCAGCTGCATACATACGAAGTACACTCCAATATATGGAAATCTCGTATGAATACATAAGCTATAAATATAGTAAAACCATAACTAATCTCATCCACTGAATAAAAGATATCATATAATCAACTATAAATTATCATTTTTACATGTAGTTGGGCGGAGAAAATCCACTACCAACTATGAAAATAAATACATGATATACAAAAGAATGATTTTGGCGAGCGAAGCGAAGACGATCAAAGTGCAATCATCCTCGGAGAAATAGTAATGATCATGGCCACGACTAGAACACCTGCAAAAGACAAGAGCACACACCTGACGAGATAACCAGGTCCTAAGAGGGACGTAACAAGATACATAATATCATGCCATATAAACTATGATACATAATAGAAAATAAGGGATGCATGCAATAGGGTACCTAACCGTACTATAGTGAATATGCAAAGAACGATCCTTCACATATGGGCACTCGGACTGTATAGCAGTGGCATCGTCCCTCTCATCGGGAATCAGTACAATCCGTCCATAACGCTCGACGAACGTCAGAGGGAATCAGTAAGAAAACGTCCATAACGTTCCATGAACGTCAGAGAGAATCAGTACAATAGGGTGAACCTGCGTCTCCAACGGAGCTTCAGGTACAATAGCAGTATATAAATGTGGCCCATACATCAAGGAACTGTTCTTCCCTCCCAATGCCTAATATGTTGTATCCACAACACAAAACCTCTATTAACCGCTAAGTCAAACTAAGCATGCAACCTCTATTAGCGGTTATTCCTATCGCACGGCTTATACATACCGGTGGCCAGCCAGTCACGCATATCCGAGTTCTACATGCGACTCACAACTCCGTGGTAAAAATGTGTCAAGGCCTATGAATGCGACACAAAAATGGTGGTCCCTTAAATCTAAGTTTGAATTACATAATAATAATAAGTACGAAAAATATAACTACATCGTAAAAATCTATCTAATCATGACGGTATAGCAAAGTTTATTTTACAAAAAAATAATTAATGAATAAATGCATGAATATGAGCTAAAGTAAAATAAACAGCTAATGGCAAGGTATCTTGCCTGGTAGTACGCCTGGTGTGCTGCAATGATCAATCTGGCACGAATTACGACTTCGGATAACAACTACACAAGGTGACCTCTGATGGTGGCACGGACAGTTCCATTGGGTCCAGAAGGGTCAAATTAGTTAGGTTCGATATATGGTAGGCTTGAATTGGCGAGGAAACATGAATAATGGCATTTAGTCATGGACAGAAGGATAGTCGAAGAAATTTTAGATAAATAAAATATATACAATTTTAGAAACTATTTATAATATTTTGAAAACTATATTTACTAGTAAAATAATTATTTTGGTAAATACTAAAAACCTAGAAAAATAGATTTAGGCCAAAAAAACCCTAAGTTATCAAAAAATGGAATGTTAGTAGGAAGCTATATTTTATTTGCCACAAGTAAAAGACTAGAAAATTATTGTATAATTTGGTGACCACTTTATAAATAAAAATATATAAAAAGGAAAAATATAAAATCTAGAAAAGGAAAAGAAGGAAAATAATAATTTAGGGATATAACTAAGTTTTTGTCAAATACAGTTTTATTTAGGCAAAAAGGCATAATCCAATTTCACAAAATAATACAATAATATTATAAATAGAAGTACCAATGAAGGCATATGCTACAATTTATAATAATAATCATTAACATCAACCAAATAATAATAATAATAATAATAATAATAATAATAATAATAATAATAATAATAATAATAATAATAATAATAATAATAATAATAATAATAATAATAATAATAATAAATGTAACCACGATTAATGAAAATCACAATAATAGTAATACTGATAATAATGATACTAGTAAATTCTAAAAATATACCTACTGTTTTATAAAAAAACACTCCTAATATAAATATGGATTAAACTAAAAAATAAGAATATAATAAAAATTAGTCACTACATTATTAATAAGGCTGTTATAATAATAATAAGTAAAACAATAGATACAAAAAAGAAATAATTAACAAACAAAAGATAAAACAAGAAGAAAAAAAGAAAAAAAATTATGTAGGTGCACTGCTACTTTTACTCTAGGAAAAAGGGAAGAGGAGTTTACTAATTGAGAGGGGAGAGGAGCGAGAGAGTGAGAAGCCGAGAGGGAGAGAGGAGCGATCAGGAGAGAGTGAGATCGGAGGGAGGTGAGCGGAGAAGAAGAGGGAAGAAGTCGGGGGAGATGGGGAGAAGGGGAGCTCGCCGGCGGAGGAACGACGTGGAGAGGGTGCACGCGCCTCCGACGCGGTGGCGACGGCGGTGCTCGCTCAGGTGCGGTGCAGCGTGTTCCACAACGCGGTCGCGGCGCTGGGCCGGTGGTGACAGGCGTGGGCGGCCCGGCTGAGGGACAAGGTGGCGGGGGCTTTTCGGTGCGACATACGTACGAGGAGTTGGACATCGCATGCCGGGACGGCGACGAGACCGGGCGCGGCTGTTGAAGTGCTCCGGCTTCGGCGGAGGAAGCCCGCGCGCGTCTGCGCGGTTGGGACGCCGGCAGAAGGAGGCAGCGGAGGATCGGGGTGGGATCGCGGCTGGCACTGATGGCCGGGCTGGTGGCGACGGCGAGGTTGGTGGCGCTGGCCGCGGTCAGGTTATGGTTTTATTTTATGAATTTGATGTTGGTGGTGGCCGTGAGGGTGCGGGTATGGTGGCGGTGGTGATTGGTGGCTGCCCCGGGAGGGTTGGCCGACGGGATCTGACTGGAGTGGTGGTGATGGTTGGGTGGACAGGGTGGTGTCGGGGCAGTCTGCGACGGATGGCCGCGCCACTGTGGTGGTTGTGTGGCTGCGGGCATGGTGATGAAGATGGTGATGCCAGTGGTGATGATGGTGGGGTGCTGTGGCAGGAGCGAGGTTTGATTGTGTCGGGACGGCCGGGACGATGTGGCCTTGAGGGTGGTTTGGGACAGTGGTCGGGTTCGGCCGGCTATTGTCAGGGCGATCTGGTGGGTTGGGCTGATGGGGGCGTTGGGATAGTGTTGGCAGCGATTGTCCAGGGAGACGACGGGTGGAGTGATGTTTGTTGGATGGAATCGGTTGTGGCGAGGATGTCTGAACACCGGGGGTGGTCTGTGCTAAGGGGTGGTGATGATACTGAAGGTGGTGTGCGGTAGATGGCCATAGGGGAGTTGAGTCGGGGTGAGGGTTACGTTGTATCGGGTGTGTCCGACACGATGGGGACAGGGGTTCGGATCTGTCGGACCCGGTGGAGAACAATATATTTGTACCATATCGAATATAGTGGATGGGAAAGGAGGAAACCGACACGATGCACAATTTGGGTTGTAGAAATTTGTGGAAGATTAAGTGTGAAGAATTCAATAGAATTAGCGGGCAAGTACCTCTCCTTTTATAGGAGGTGGGAATCCCATTAGGATAAGGATTAGAAATTGTTTAAACCCAATTAGATAATTTGCTACTAATAAATTTAAAACCAATCAAATCTAAATCGAAATCCAAATCCCATTTAAATTTAATTAAATTCCATCTTTTAGTTTAAAGTCAAATAAGATAAATCAAATTTCAATTATAGATATTAATTTAACTATTTAACTAAATCCATAAAATCAAATCAAGATTTAAATTGTCACAATAATTTCAAATATGTTTTTCCAAAAATACTAATAATAATTTTGAAAATTACATTATTATTTAAAAATAACTAATAAATAATTATGAAATATATATGTATCACAAATAATATTTACATAAATATAATTTTTTAGTATACCATTTTATAAGAAAATTATTTATTATTATAACTGTATAAATGAAAGGCCATTTTAAATAAAATAAATAAAATGATAACTTGGGAACTTTGATACGATAGCTAAAATAATTATGATATATATTATTTTGAAACTATAAAAATAGAAAAAATATTTTTCTAAAAATATGTATGCTCGCACATATTCGCACTCGTCGAGCAATTACGAAAAACAAATTTCGTGCACGACGTACAATGCAACTACGCGACGTATAATTCAAAATAAAAATCAGTACCAAATTTATAATATTAAAATAAAAAAATAATAGAAATTTAGGAGTTTTACATCCTACCCAACTTAAAAGAATTTTGTCCTCGAAATTAAGAAATAGTAGGGGTAAAAAGGCACAAAGGGTAGCGATGAGGAAAAATTAATTCACAACGTTCAACACAAGATGTATTAGGAGATCGTGATTTAAATAAATACGAAAATAATCATGGATATGGCTAATTAATGCAAGAGTGAAAATGATCAAAGGTTAAAGTTTAATCAAGATAACCTTCAATAAAGAATACTACGGTACCAAGAGAAATAAAATTGAGAACTTAAAGACATGGTTCCTTGAGAGGAGGTTGGGGGCACGATTAAGAGAACGATTAGGTTCATGCCTAAATTAAGAGATTAGTAGGTCATGATAGTAAATATAGGGCCGTGAAGAAGGACGAGTAGTTTAGGATGAAGATATAGCAATATCGAGTGATAATGGTCATAATCGATAGGAAGGCTAGATGAAGGTCTAGTATAACGCCTTCGTCCTAAAATAGGTGAAGGCGAAAGCAATATAGAGTTCGAAGGAGGCATTATCGAATACGAATACGTGGTTCAAAGGCGACCGAATAATTCAAAGGAGTTGCCAAGGCAGTCGCGGATGGGACTCTAGAGGGCAAGTTTAGCTATGTCTCCATCTACGTAGAACGATAGATAAAAATGAACCAAAGTGCACTCGGTTGATCAGACCATTATGCACCGGTTCTGATTAGACAATATGCTAGTGAGCGCTCAATAGCATGTGTCATGATCAAGCTCGAATAATGGACATGCTTGTAAAACTATTTTATTGTAGCAACATTAGTCAAGATGGTAAAAACAGAGGCATATGAGATTTAAGATTGAAAGAAAGTAGAATTAGTTTGAACTTCTTAAGACCCTAAGTCATATCCTGTGTTGGTCTCTATACAGTCGTCCTATAGTCTTCTTGTCCAAGTCCTTGGTTGGCTAGATGGGTTAGGGTCCTCCAAATTCTAGAATCTAAGTAAACTTGTGACTATAGGTCACAAGGACAAAGGGATTGCTAGGTCACAAGGAATTCTACCCAACTTAAAAGAACTAATGGTGTTTTGAAAAAAACATGTCGAACTAGTAGGGGTCACCTGTCTAGCCTCTAGCAAACACGAAGGAAAGATAAGAATTATGATAGAAGGAATCAAGCAAGATGCAGTCGATGAGTTGAACGATAGTTCGAATATGGAATCGAGGAAAGAGGTCAAGCATGTGGATGAGATCCTAGACTTCTAATCATATTCCCAGGCTTGCTTGGTACGGTAAAGTAACCAAATAATTTATCTCGACCTGCATGGGCTACCACAAAAATATGTAACGCTCCAGTCCCAAAATACGTAGGACTAGAAACGTAGACATGCCAGCTGTATATATACGAAGTACACTCCAATATATGGAAACCTTGTATGAATACATAAGCTGTAAAATGTAGTAGAACCATAACTAATCTCATCCACTGAATAAAAGATATCATATAATCAACTATGAATTGTCGTTGGTACATATAGTTGGACGGAGAAAAATCTAATACCAACTATGAAAAGAAATACATGATATACAAAAGAATAATTTTGGCGAGCGAAGCGAAGACGATCAAAGTGCAATCATCCTCGGAGAAATAGTGATGATCATGGCCACGACTAGAATACCTGCGAAAAATAAGAGCACACACCTGGAGAGATAACCAGGTCCTTAGAGGGACGTAACAAGATATATAATATCATGCCATATAAACTGTGATATATAATAGAAAATAAGGGATGCATGCAATAGGGTACCTAACCGTACTATAGTGAATATGCAAAGAACGATCCTTCATATATGGGCACTCGGGCTGTATAGCAGTGGCATCGTCCCTCTCATCGAAAATTAGTACAATCCGTCCATAACGTTCGACGAACGTCAGAGGGAATCAGTAAAAAAATGTCCATAACGTTCCATGAACGTCAGAGGGAATCAGTACACTAGGGTGAACCTGCGTCTCCAACGGAGCTTCAGGTAGAATAACAGTATGTAAATGTGGCCCATACATCAAGGAACTGTTCTTCCCTCCCAATGCCTAATATGTTGTATCCACAACGAAAAACCTCTATTAACCGCTAAGTCAAACTAAGCATGCAACCTCTATTAGCGGTTATTCCTATCGTACGACTTATACGTACCGGTGGCCAGCCAGTCACGCATGTCCGAGTTCTACATGTGACTCACAACTCCGTGGTAAAAATGTGTCAAGGCCTATGAATGCAACACACAAATTGTGGTCCCTTAAATCTAAGTTTGAATTACATAATAATAAGTATGAAAAATATAACTACACCGAAAAAATCTATCTAATCATGACGGTGTAGCACAGTTTATTTTGCAAAAAAAATAATTAATAAATAAATGCATGAATATGAGCTAAAGTAAAATAAACAGCTAATGGCAAGGTATCTTGTCTGGTAGTACGCCTGGTTTGCTGCAATGATCAATGTGGCACGAACTGCGACTTCGGGTAACAACTACACAAGGTGACCTCTGATAGTGGCACGGACAGTTCCATTGGGTCCAGAAGGATGAAATTAGTTAGGTTTCACATATGGCAGGCTTGAATTAGCGAGGGAACATGAATAATGGGATTTAGTCATGGACAGAAGGATTGTCTAAGAAATTTTAGATAAATAAAATATGTACAATTTTAGAAACTATTTATAATATTTTGAAAACTATATTTACTAGTAAAATAATTATTTTGGTAAATACTAAAAACCTAGAAAAATAGATTTAGGCAAAAAAAACCCTAAGTTATCAAAAAATGGAATGTTAGTAGGAAGCTATATTTTATTTGCCACAAGTAAAAGACTATAAAATTATTATATAATTTGGTGACCACTTTATAAATAAAAATATATTAAAAGGAAAAATATAAAATCTAGAAAAGGAAAAGAAGGAAAATAATAATTTAGGGATATAACTAAGTTTTTGTCAAATACAATTTTCTTTAGGCAAAAAGGCATAATCCAATTTCACAAAATAATACAACAATATTATAAATAGAAGTACCAATGATGGCATATGCTACAATTTATAATAATAATCATTAACATCAGTCAAATAATAATAATAATAATAATAATAATAATAATAATAATAATACTAATAATAATAATAATAATAATAATAATAATAATAATAATAATAATAATAATAATAATAAATGTAACCACGATTAATGAAAATCATAATAATAGTAATACTGATAATAATGATACTAGTAAATTCTAAAAATATACCTACTGTTTTATAAAAAAACACTCCTAATGTAAATATGGATTAAACTAAAAAATAGTATAATAATAATGATTAGTCACTACATTATTAATAAGGCTGGTATAGTAATAATAAGTAAAACAATAGATAAAAAAAGAAATAAATAATAAACAAAAGATAAAACAAGAAAAAAAAGCAAAATAAATTATGTAGGTGCACTGCTGCTTTTACTCTTGGAAAAAGGGAAGAGGGGATTAGTAATTGAGAGGGGAGAGGAGCGAGAGAGTGAGAAGCTGAGAGGGAGAGAAGATCCATTGGGAGAGAGTGAGATCGTAGGAAGGTGAGCGGAGAAGAAGAGGAAAGAAGTCGGAGGAGATGGGGAGAAGGGGAGCTCGCCGGCGGAGGAACGGTGTGGAGGGGGTGCACGCGACTCCGGCGCGATGGCGACGGCGGTGCTCGCTCAGGTGCGGTGTAGCGTGTTCCCCGACGCGGTCGCGACGCTAGGCCGGTGGTGACAGGTGGGGGCGGCCCGACTGAGGGACAAGGTGGAGGGGGCTTCTCGACGCGGCAGACACACGAGGTGTTGGGCAGCGGAGCTCATCGGGATGGCGAGGAGGCCGTTGACGTGCTCCGGCTCCGGCGGAGGAAGCCCGCGCACGGCTGCGCGGTTGGGACGCCGACGGAAGGAGGCAGCGGAGGATCGGTGTGGGATCTCGGCTGGCACTGATAGCCGGGCGGGTGGTGACGGCGAGGTCGACGGTGCTGGCCGCGGTCAGGTTAGGATTTTATTTTGTGAATTTGATGTCGGTGGTGGCCGTGAGGGTGCAGGTATGGTGGTGGTAGTGGTGATTGGTAGCTACCCCGGGAGGGTTGGCCGGCGGGATCTGACTGGAGTGGTGGTGATGGTTGGGTGGACAGGATGGTGTCGGGGCAGTTTGCGACGGATGGCCGTGCCACTGTGGTGGTTGTGTGGATACGGGCATGGTGATGAAGATGGTGATGCCGGTGGTGATGACGGTGGAGTGCTGTGGCAGGTGCGGGGTCTGATTGTGTCGGGACGATCAGGACGAGGTGGCCGTGAGGGTGGTTTGGGACAGTGGTCGGGTTCGGCCGGCTATTGGCGGGAAGATCTGGTGGGTTGGGCTGATGGGGGTGTTGGGATGGTGATGGCAGCAATTTTCCAGGGAGACGATGGGTGGAGTGATGTTTGTTGGATTGAATCGGTTGTGGCGAGGATGTCGGAACACCGGGATGGTCTGTGCTAAGGGGTGGTGATGATACTGAAGGTGGTGTGGCAATGGATGGTCATAGGGGAGTTGAGTCGGGGTGAGGGTTACGTTGTATCGGGTGTGTCCGAAACGATGGGGACAGAGGTCCGAATTTGTCGGACCCGGTGGAGAACAATGTATTTGTACCATATCAAATATAGTAGATGGAAAATGAGGACACCGACACGATGCACGATTTGGGTTGTGAAAATTTGTGGAAGATTAAGTGTGGAGAATTTAATAGAATTAGAAGGCAAGTACCTCTCCTTTTATAGGAGGTGGGAATCCCATTAGGATAAGGATTAGGAATTATTTAAACCCAATTAGATAATTTGCTACTAATAAATTTAAAACCAATCAAATCCAAATCCAAATCTAAATCCCATTTAAATCTAATTAAATTCCATCTTTTAGTTTAAAGTCAAATAAGATAAATCAAATGTCAATTATAGATATATATATATTTAACTATTTAAATAAATCCATAAAATCAAATCAAGATTTAAATTGTCACAATAATTTCAAATATGTTTTTCCAAAAATACTAATAATAATTTCAAAAATTACATTATTATTTAAAAATAACTAATAAATAATTATGAAATATATATGTATCACAAGTAATATTTACATAAATATAATTTTCTAGTATACCATTTTATAAGAAAATTATTTATTATTATAACTGTATAAATGAAAGGCCTTTTTAAATAAAATAAATAAAATGATAACTTGGGAGCTTTGATACGATAGCTAAAATAATTATTATATATATTATTTTAAATTATAAAAATAGAAAAATGTTTTTATAAAAATATGTATGCTCGCACATATTCGCACTCGTCGAGCAATTACGAAAAACGAATTTCGTGCACGACGTATAATGCAACTACGCAACGTATAATACAAAATAAAAATCAGTACCAAATTTATAATATTAAAATAAAAAAATAGTAGAAATTTAGGATTTTACAGTTTGCTAGTGGAAGAACCCTTTGTTGCTCCTCCTACTCGGGGGACGATATCGACGCCCCATTCGGCTCCTCCCGCTCTCTTGGCTCCTCAGGCTAGCGGCGAAGGGAGGGTCCGCTGATGTTGAGGTTTCAGCCTTGCGGATTGAGGTCGGTAGATCTTCTTAAGGTCCGCCGTCCATCACAGTAGCTCCTACAACTCCTACTATGACGCCTCAAGTGTTGGCTGATGTGGATGAGTATGTGTAGTTTGCTATCGAGGCAGTGTACAAGATGCTGCAAAAAGGGGTATCGATGGTATTTAATGCGAACGGGAGTTTCGCGATGGCAAAAGCCATGGCGCTCCCTTACATTGGTCTGATACGTTCCCACCGGGGCCATGATCATATGGCTGAGATTCTGGAGGCGTCGGTGGATGAGCTCGACCAGCATCTTTTCGAACTTCAGAGTATTCGACGGAATGACCTTTCTGTTCTGATAGAAGCAGAAATGAAGAAATTGATAGCTGATTTTGAGTCATCTTATCAGGCCACGGTGGCCATCTGGGACCGCGAGGTGGCTGATGCTAAGGCTGCGGCGGAGAGACTATCTCAGTCCACCGGGAGAAGGTGGAGCTGCGGGCCTCATTGGATGCTAGTATAGCGGAGGTCACTGCCAAGATTCGCCTCCTTGAAGACCAGCGAGCCCAACTTTTGCTAGATGCTGAGCGAGCCCAGGCTGAGCACGTAGCATCCAAGGAGGAATAAGCAGCTTTTACCCGCCATATTCTTTTTCTGACCTGCCAGCGGAAAGAGTTGGACGCTAAGTACGAGAATGATACTGCTCCTGAGGCTGTGGAGGTGATGCGTCAAGAAGCTGAACGCCGAGTCTTGGCGACTGTAGGGACTCGGGCTGAAGACTTGAAGCATCGGATCGAAGAGCTTTCTGCCAATCCTAGTGATGCTTAGGGATTGTAGTCTTTTTTTTATTTTGTTTTTTATTTTTTGTTTTTGGCAACTTGCTGGGGATGTAATACTTTACTTTTGAATACAAAATAAAGAATTTTCTGGTGTGTTCATCTTTACTATCATGAACTAGCGATTTGTGTGGACCTATTATCTTTTGTGCACCTTAGTTTTTTGGTACAGATAATAAGTTTGAGAGGACCGACATGTTTGCTCAGAGGTAATATAGATGTGGCAAATATGGGGTTCAAATGATAGAATCTTCCTACTCAGAGGTGTTATGGACGTGGTAGGAGTGACTCTGGGGGGATATGCGGAACTAGAGGTAATATGGATATGGAAGTTCTGTGATTGATGTATGGCAACGCAGGGGTTGTCTGTACGGGATGTTTACTCAGAGATAATATGGATGTGGTAAACATGATAGTTAGTGTAATCTTACGGAGTGTAAGATTCTGCTTTGTAGGGCGTAAAGGAGCAACTCAGAGGTAATGTGGACGTGGTTGTTCTTCAACTAGAAATAGAATGTAATAGAATAGCTGGGTTCTCGGAGCACAGGATTTGTGAAAGGGACGTGTATGTGAGCTCTGATGATCAGGTCTACTGATTTCCTTGCTGGGTAGAGATGGAAGTACATATCTGAAAGATGTCAAGAGTAGTACTTCTTTAGGAACTTGCCGTTGATGGGCATCATGAACAAGTCCCCATTTGGTCGGACGAGGCGGTAAGCACCGTTTGAGTATACCGTCTCTATGATGAAAGGTCCCTCCCACTTGGGCTCGAACTTTCTTAGTATTTTGTGAGTCAACACCATCGACCTCCTAACTGCCAGGACTAGGTCGCCTACTTGGAAAGTCCTCTGCTTGACCTTTTTGTTGAAAGCCTGTGATATACGGGCTTGATAGAGTTCAATATGCTGCTAAGCTAGGAGACATTTTTCGTCAAGTGCCTCCAATTCTCGCAGACGACGACGCTGATTATCTTCTTCTGTCAATTGCTTTGTGATCACTACACGGAGCGAGGGTATTTGGATCTCGAGAGGCAGTACCGCTTCACTTCCGTAGACTAAGGAGAATGGTGTGTTGCCCGTCGGAGTCCGTACCATTGTACGGTAGGCCCAAAGGCATTCGTCGAGCTTTTTGTCCCAATCGCATTTGTTAGATGACATGAACTTTTTGAGTAGCCTGACAATAGTCTTGTTAAAAGCCTTGGCCAATCCGTTCGCTGTCGGATTGTAGACGGTTGATGCCACGTTCTGAATACGATTCTTGTCACAGAATCTGCTGAAAGCATGGCTGATGAACTGTGGACCATTGTCGTGGATAATCCTATAGGGTACCCCGAAACGGTAAATTCTATGATGCTTGATGAAGTTGATCACCCTAGAGCTTTTCACTTCTGTCAGTGGAACTGCTTCAGCCCATTTGGAGAAGTAGTCGGTGATGGCTAGGATGAAGCGGTGTCCCCTCGATGAAGGAGGGGTGATAGATCCCACAATGTCCATGCCCCAAGCTTCAAAAGGCCAGGAGGCGACCGTAGGATGTAGTGGTTCTGATGGTGTATGGATAAAGTTGGCGTGAAGCTGGCAAGCATGGCACTTTTTAGCATAGTCAACTGCGACGGCTGCCATGGTTGGCCAGTTGTAACCCATACGTCGCAGTCGATCCTGCAACTTAGGCCCGGGTTGGTGAGTCCCGTAAGTTCCGTCATACGCTTCTCGAAGGGCTTCTGCTGCTTCTTCGTTGGATAGACATCGAAGGAGAAGTCCATCGTAGGAACGTCGGTACAGCATTTTAGGAGCTGTATCATAATAAAATCGAAAGGAACGCCTTCTGACCGATTCGGCTTCCTTCGGGTCTTTTAGGAGAATTCCATAGACAGTGAAGTGGACGAACGAGAACCTCCAGTCTTGGACATTAACACCGGCACTTGTCGTCATGGCATGGGCTATTTGTGTGCATATGTTGTTTTTAGGATAGACCAAGTCTCGACCAGCTATCGTGACGTAGTGTTGAGTCCCGAGGGGTGCTGCTAATGAAGCTACGAGGCCAGCTAGAGCGTCAGCCTCCAAGTTTTGTAGCCGAGGTACGTGTTCTATGAAGAACTTGGTAAAGGTTGAGATAATATTCAATGCAACTTCATGGTAAGGAACCAGATCTTCATGACGAACTTCGTACTGCCCTCGAATTTGGTTAACGACGAGTTTTGAGTCGCCGTAAGCTTCCAGATGATCCACCCCCCGTTGTTGCGTCAGCTGGAGTCCCATGATGAGAGCGTTGTACTCGACAACATTGTTGGAGCACGACTTTGAAAGGGAGTAAGCACGCTGGATGACCAGCTAATCGGGAGAGACTAAGACCACCCCCACTCCTGTGATGATTTGGCCTTTGGGGCCTGTTCTCGAAGTACCATCAAAAAATACCTGCCAGACGGAGTTTTCTTCGACGATATTTGATTCTTGGACTTCATCCGGGATGTCTTCATAGAGTCTGGAGGACTCTGCGATCGGGTGCGCGGCTAAAAAGTCGGCTAGAGCTTGACCCTTGACGGCTTTCTGTAGGACGAATACCATGTTATACGGTGTCAACATGATTGCCCATATAGCTAGTTGAGAGTTCAATGATCCCGGCTTCGTCATGAGAACCCTGAGTGGATTGACTCGGAAGATGACATGAATTGTCTGGCCCGAAACGTAATGGCGAGTCTACTGGATGGCGAACACCAAAGCCAAACATTCCTTTTCAACGGGGTTGTACCGGTATTCAGCTACGATCATTGTCCTACTAAGGTAGTAGATAGCTTGCTCGTAGCCTGCATCGTTGTTCTGAGCCAACAAAGTGCCGAGGGAATGATCCATGGCACGGATGTAGAGAAGAAATAGTTTGCCTACGATGGGTGCCACCAGGACTGGAGGGCTCGTCAGGTAAGCTTTGATATCATCGAAAGCTTTCTGGCATTCTTCTGTCCAGATGTAGGAGACTCCCTTCTTCATGAGCTGGGTGAAGGGTTGACGTTTTCTGGAAAGGTTTGCTATAAACCTTCGGATGTATGCAAGACGCCCTTGCAGGCCTCGAAGTTCTCGGAGGTTCCTCGGAGGGTTCATGTCAAGGATGGCTTTGGTCTTCTCAGGGTCGACATGAATTCCTTTTGCCGTGATAACGAAGCCCAAGAACTTTTCGCTAGATACCCCAAGGAAAAATTTAGCGGGGTTCATCTTGAGTTGATGCGCTCGCATGAGATCGAAGACTGTCTTTAGGTCTTGTAAGTAATCACCTTTGAGACGACTCTTGACGGCGATATCATCAACATAGCATTCAACTATTTTGCGTAGATATTGATAAAAGATGGTACTCATAGCTCATTGGTATGTAGCACCAACATTCTTCAAACTAAAGGGCATATCTATGTAGCAGAAAATCCCTTTCGGAGTCCTGAATGACGTGTGTTTTACGTCATCGGGGAACATTTTGATTTGGTTGTAGCCCGAATACCCGTCCATGAAAGACATCCGTTCGAAGCCACATGTATTGTCGATCATCACGTTAGTGATTGAAAGCGGGAATTCGTCTTTCGGGCGAGCAGTATTGACATCTCTGAAGTCGATACAGACTCGTATCTTTCTATTGTTCTTGGTGACAAGGACGACATTGGCCACCCAATCTGGATGTTGCTCTTCATGAATGAACCCGCTGCTCAGGAGTTTGTCTACCTCTTGATCGATAGCGTTCATGACATCAAGATAAAAACATTGTTGTTGCTTCTTTATAGGCTTGGCATCAGGTAAGATATTAAGTCTATACATCGTGATCTGAGGATCAAGTCCTGGCATATCTTCGTAGCTCCAGGCAAAAACGTCGATATATTCTTTGGCCAATTGGACTAAAGACTCCCGGTCTCTTCCTTTTAGAATCTTGCTGATGAAGATTGGTTTGGAAGAAGACCCATCCCTAAGGTCGATCTGCTCGACTTCGTCTTCAGTAGGGAGTTCGCGTAATTCAAAACGAAACTCCCACTGCGGTCCTAGGCGTTGAGCCAAGGTTCTTCTTCGAAGAATTCTGGCATTTGGTCTTCGCCTTCATCCTCTCGAGATTGTGTAGATGCCATGTTGACTGATAGCACCTTCCTGAAGATTGAGCCGATACTGGTATCGGAATCCCAAGTTGATGCTTCAGATGAATGAGAGTGCTCCACTTCTTCCGCTTCTGAACACTCTGGAGTTGCCGACGGCGTGACATTGCCCACCCTCCGTCGAGTACGATGATAGTAGTCCTGCGACTTTTCTTCAGGTGTTGGGAGTCGAAGGGGAAGACGCCGACCTTTGCCGTAGTTCAGGCCTTTGTTGCTTTTCAGATCGTAGCCCATCTTTTAGATGAGGTACTTTGCCTTGTCCGTGTACCGATAGACTTATATTCTGGCGGTATCCGGTTCTGGCTCGAGTGGCGGAAGGTTTTGATGACGCTCGACTTTGCCGAAGATGATGGATTCTTCGTCCTGGTTTTGCGGTGGGACTATAAAACAGACTCCTTGGGACGAGACTACTCGATTTACATGATTGACGGTCGTTATTGTGTTTGTAACGACCGTAAAACATTATCTAGTGTATATATGGCATTCCAATGTGGAAGACTAGAGTAATTGAAAGATACTCTATTATTGATAAAATACGAGATTTTGTCTCGTGGGATTACATTGTCAAGAGAAGGTGCATCTATGTCAGCAGATATGTATTCTCCTAACTCTTCATCCGTGAGCACTGGGGCTGGTTCGGAAGAGCTCATCACAGACTTGACCTTGGACTCTGAGAGGGCTATGTGGGCCTTCTCTTGCAGCTTAAGTGAGGCCAAAGATTGCGGAGGCTTGCCTCTACGATGCACCTTCACGGGTGCCTCAACTGCATCTTCAGTGACCGGTGCCTTCCCATATAGTTTTGCCACAAGGGGAGCCGACATTTGAGGAGGTTTTCCTTTGAGCCGTATCTTCAAGGGAGCTTCGATGGATGTTCTGCCTAGAAAAGTCGGTGCTTTTCCAGGTAACTTGATTGCCATGGGAGGCAGCGTTTGAGACAGTTTTCCTTTGAGTCGAATTTTTAGAGGAGCATTGGGAATCATCTCTGCCTCCACATCCGTCTCCGCCGCCATTTCTGCTTTGTCATCAGCATCATTGGCTTCTCCTTCATCAAGCGACTTATATAAGCTAGCATCAGCGAAGTAGGCTTCGACCCCTTTGAAGGGGTCAATGTCGGCGAACTCTGTTTGGACGATGTTGTTAGTAGACACATACTTCATGCATTGGTGGAGTGTAGACGGCACCACCATGTACTCGTACAGCTACGACCGACCTAGCAGGAGGCTGTAGTTGACGTCGACGTCTACGACATAGCAAGTCACTTCGGTTCAGAGATTACCGATGACATTTCAGTCGAATTTTCCCCAGTGGTTCACTTTTGCTGGCATTGAAACCGCTGATTATAGTGTTGGAAGGCGCCAGATGGTGTATCAGGATTCCCAATGTTGAGAGCAGAGTCTTAGGGATGATGCTGAGGGAAGATCCTGGATCAATCTAAATTCGCTTCACCTTGATGGAACCCACATACCCTGTGTAATACAGTGGCCTGTTGTGCCGATTGTGCTTGAGCATCATGTCTTGTTGGGTGAAGGTTATGTTGGGGATGACCTCCTCTGCACAATGGCAGTGCGCACATGTTGTTAGGATATCCTCAGGCTGCTTAACCTGACTGATGAAGGACACAGCATCCTTTAAGGCTTCACAGAGAGCTTCGCGGGTGTCTTTGAAAAGACGAAGAAGCTCGAACAGAGATAAGCGGGCAGAAGTACCGGCAAGTTGCGCCAGTATGTCAAAGTTGTGGGGCTTGGCTAGCCCCGAAGCATTTTCTCTTCGTAAAGGCTTGTCGAAGCGGGCCTCTACGTGCTTCTATTTATTGGCTGCTGGAGGTTTGGATGGATACCCTTCCTGGGCAGCAGGGGTGGTGCTGGGAGGCACCACCTCGACGGCAGCTTCGTCAGGTTGGGCGTTCTGCTGCGAACGCGTTTGTACATGAAGTGCCTCTTCCGTGGAGGAAGAGACCATGCAGCAAGACATGGTCTTCTTGTCCTTGGTTTTGGAGGCAGAGCGTACCCCCGGTTGAGTAACTTCGGAGACGAGGTCTGGTTGAACCCATACGATCTCTCCCCGAGATGTGGTGAGTGGGATGAGTCCACTCATGTTGTCACGGGTAGGTGGTAGGTTGAACACCTCTATTGTTGCCTTTGGGATGGGGACGACGCCATCTTGTGCTGTGGTTGGCGGCAAGGTGTCGAATTGGAGCGACACCAGGTTGGCCGAGACTGTCTTCTCCTCGTAATCGATGGAGATGACATTCGTATTGATCATGCACTGGATATAATTCTTGAGGACATAGCAGTCCTGAGTTGGATGTCCGACAAACCGATGGTAGTGACAGTACTTCGGGTTGTTAACTCTCCCAACCTCGTCGGGATGCTTCGGGTCCGGTAATTTAATCTTATCATCCTGCTTCAACATCTTGAAAAGTTACAAGGTGTCTTCGTCATTGATGGAGTAGACCTCCTTTGGCTTTGGTACAAGCGGAGGCTTTTGAGTAGGTGTTTGTGCGCTTTTAGAAGAATTGACAGTCAATGCCTGCTTCTCCTTCGTCTCACGTCCAGGGTTGCTGGTAGCAGGCCATTTTCCCTTGTCCTCAAAGGTAGGTAAACTGACTTCCAAAAGGCGAGCATTGCATGCCTTCTTTTCAGCTGCTTCAGCCTCAATAATCAATGAGCTCCAGTCGGGAGGAGGAGTAGAGTTGAGCCAGAGCTTAACCGCAGGAAGCATGATCATGCGGCAGGAGGAGAGGAGTTCGTGTTCAAGCATACCCGAGGGCAGTCTCAAGCAGGCTTGTCGGTATCATTCGATGAATGCTCGAACGATCTCTTTTTCCGTCTGACGTACTTCTATAAGGGACGCCATCGTCATGTCTCTCCCTCCGTCCTAGAAAGGATTAAGGAAGAGGCGTGTCAAGTCATCAAAGGAGGATATGGAGTTGTCAGGGAGACTGTAGTACCAGTCATAAGCCACTCCTTTCAATGCCCCGACAAACAAGCTGGTGAGTAGTGTGTCTTCCTTCGGGAGATGTCCCGTTTGAGACTAGAAGTACGTCATATAACGACGTGGAGAGTCCTTTCTGTCGTATGGCATTAATGTTTGTGGTTTATACTTGGGAGGATAAACCACTTTGTTCCATTCGAGAGGGTATGGTTGCGGGATCCCCATCTTCCGGCGCTCCTCCTGTCTATTCTTTGACTCGAAACGTTCACGCAAGTCCCTGATCATCTCAACCACGTCTTCCGTGGAGCTGGGAGTCGGAGAAGGCGGTACAATATGGAGTTGTATATTCGAAGGTTCTGATACTCGAGGTGCTTCACGACTATCGGTATTCAAGGATGCCCGTTGAAGGGGCACACTTGATTCCCCGTTGGCTCCTGGGTCAGAATTGATGGAAGGTGCCCTGGCCAAAGTTGACCATATCTCAAACACTGCTTGAGCCAGTTTTTGCATGGAGGCAGAGAGAGTTTTGAGTCCCCCCTCCAAAGTATCTATGCGCTGAACGAGGTCTGCTGGCGGAGCATCTGACTCCGTATCACCACCTTCCGTCATGTATAATGTCATAACGTGATTGGAAGTGGATGGATCGGTTGAAGCTTCAGTTTCAGCCTCACTCTCCTGTGAAAGAGTCTCTTCTCCTGGAGTTTCATCTTGGCTACTTCCAGTTATGCTTTGGAGGATATCTTTATCTTCGGGATGAGGATCAACAAGGGCTTGACTACCCCCAGCTATTACTTCCTCTAAAATCTTCTTTCTTGTCCTTCAAACACTCCTAAGGACGGGACAGTCACCTTAGTCTTCCTCGGCTGGCTCTTGGATGAGGACGAGGTCGAGGAGTTGCTAGTCACTTTTTGGATTGATGAAGAGTTAGAGACTACGTTGCAAGAAGCAACCTTTAGTTCCGGCTCTTCTTCAATCAACACCTTCTTTCCGAGGCGACGTCGGAGGGGTGTTGACAATTGCAGTCGCTGGAATACAGACTGCCTTTGTGGTGGGACCACTGTCTTACAATAATATTCGATGGTGACCACCGCACAGGTGTGCCCTTTGAGGGGTGCATTGTGCTTGTCGGTCGACTCTCCTGATCGACGTTTATGAATGATCATATTACGTAAATCGTTAGAGGAGAGTGCCACCTTTACACCCCTATCAGGCGCATGGCAAGGACAAGCGCCTAGGTGATCAAGTGAATGTGGTACCCCCTGATCCAGCACATAAGATACGCCCAGATTAGTAGTTGGGGAACAATATTTAGGGTTGTTTGAACCAGCCTCAGACGCACAACCAATGTAGGCGCAGGGGTTCAAGATCAGAGAGTTTGCCTCGAACGGCTTGGTTAAAAGCGCAGCGGATGCGCCCAGTGAAACAAGGTCTTTGAAGGTTGGCTCGTTCGCGGTGCAGAAGCACCCGAGTCAACCTTGTACAGCTTACCATCGGCTGCTCGCATGATTGTGAGCGCATGCCTCTGACTTACTATCGGCATAGCACATTCAAGGCGCGTGGCCCGTGCCGCCTTAGACTTCTTTGTACCAGCCCGCTGGGATGTATAGTACTCAGAGTCCAAATTATCCTCGCCATGACAGCGAGTGAGTCTGTCAAAGACAGAAGCCTTCCACTGTGCATCAGAATTAATGCACGGGGTAATAGATGTGCCCCTGCTCCGTAAACGCATCTTCCTTGACTGAGATGGAGGTAGTTGGGGAATGTGGTCAGTCCCGTGTTTCCCCGAGGGATGTGTTGCACCTGCGGGCGCATCTTGGCTGCTGAGGACGTCAGCGAGAAGGGTAGACTGCATCGGTGCATCCCCTTCAGTGATGGTGCCAGGGACATCCACCTTGTGCACCCAGACTTGGCGAGTCTCCTTCGGCTTCGGCAGCCGCTTCGAAGGATTTGCTCTGCCTTCAGAGTTAAACTCCTTATACGCCTGTTGATTGAGGCGTACGGCTAGTGTCTTGTAGGAGGAGCCCATCTTCACGTCGTCAGATTGCGACACAGCTTTCTCATCGGAGAAGAAAGAAGTCCCCAGCAGAGTCACCAGCTTGTTCGCCATTAAAATCTTTGAATTTTAATTTCAATCACAAACAGAACATTGTTATAATGTAGGACTCAGATGTAGTCCTAGGAGTACACTTTTGTTTTTATCTGGGTATTGATGGAGCGAGTGGTAATAAATTGACTCCGTTGACGATCTGGCGACGATTTTAGATTCTCTGAAGGTCTGGGTTGCTCTGGATGCTGGAGCGTTGCAAGAAAAAGCGAACGTTAAGTGTCTCTTATGGCCTCTATGGATGTGCTTCTTTCTGAGTATGTATGCACATCCTTGTCTATGTTTGTCCACGATGAAAGAATGATCCTTCTATTTATAAATTGCAGGCTGGCTGTTCATGCGCTCATATGTCGGATGTGCCTGGACGTGGGAACATCACGTGGCTAGAGCTGTGGGAGGCACATGGACGATGTACCCTGATTTAGGGATTGAATCCTTCCTCTTGCGCCTGTGGGCTGCGAAAGAGCCGACATGTGGCAGCTGAAAGGATTCTTCGGTTGCTGAGATCTTGGGTGGTTAACACCCCTTCGTGGACTGAACTGAGTCAAAGGACACATGGCGTTTGTCCGTGGCTCAAAGATCTCGAATTTGGTGGAGAGTGATCTAACAGGATGCGCCTAGGATCGGGCGCATGGAGAGGACTTTAGTTGTTGTCTTTAGGGATCAGGAGCGAGTCCAAGTGCAGGGCTTTGGGGCGAACACAAAGATTTGGGCGCATGGCTGTGGTGGAACATACGGTGATTTGGGTGGCCACGTAACAATGCAGCTCGACCGAATAAATGAAATGATGTGCTGATGTCATCGACCCCTCGTCTTCCACTTTGGAGACTCTTCGGGGGACGTGTTGCCGCCTCTGTCATGCGACATTAAATGCTCAATGTGACAGGCGCATGGGCTTCTGTCCAGCCTGTCACTCAGTATTATGTGCTCGGATCGTGAGCGCATTGGCTCGATCTCTGTTTTGGGCACATCAGAAGAATGCGCAAGGATTTGCCATAGGGCGCATCCACCTCGACCCGACTGTTGGGTTCCCAATGTTTTGATTGTGCATGTTGACTGGGCTGATTTCAAAAAGACAGATTCATTCCATAAATGTACATTCGTTGTATGGACTTTGGAGAGCCTGCCACTTGGCGCATGGGTCTGATTTGTCTAAGCTATAAATAGCAGCAAGGAGAGGGTTTTGTTTCCCATTTTTTTCCGTTTGCTCGGTGTAGAGATGCACCTTTTTGCTCGAGTACGTTCTCTCGACGAGATGCTCCCAAAGGTGAAGATGCGTCGAGTTGTCTTCGTACGCACTCATGAAGGTGACTGTTACATCTAAAAGTCGGGATCGCGGGGGTCCCGACGCAGGCCGAAGGTGCCTGTTGCATCCAAAGATCGGGACATTCGTGTCCCGTCTCCGTTATGCTAGAGGAGCCCCAAATCGGAATTATGGTGCTCCCATCTTCCTTGGGCTTTGGAGAGCTATTCCTCCTGCTAGAGTGGGGTTGATCGCCCGCTCGTGTTATGTTCAAAGGACTGCTTCATTTAACCGATGCACTTGGTCGAGATGAAGTGACGCGCCTATACTGAGACATCAACATGATGCGCATGCGTAGCTGCTGTCTTGATGCGCCTAGCTGATGTGCCTGCGCAACAGCTTTTTTCTTGCTTTTAGGCTTTCTTTTACTTTCTGTAAAGGGTCTTTTATGTAAAAAAAAGTCTTTAGTTAAGAGCCTCTTTTTTGTGTTGAATATCCCTTGCTGTTTTCTGATGTATTGGTCTCTCGGCGCATGTTTGTTTTAGGGCACATCATAGATGCGCCAGAAATTCCATGCTTCTACAGTCAGCAAATGGGTGAGTGGTTGTAAGTGGGTTGTAAGCATTTGGTAGTAGACTTAGCATTATTGTTTTCTAAATCACTGTTCGTAACCTTGCTTCCTATTCGAGATTCTGTTCAAGATTTTACTTCTTATTCGCGGCTTTGTTGATGTTGATTTCCTATCTAAGATTTGTTTCCTATTGAAATTTTTTCATTCGTGGTAATGTTCGAGACTTCATCGTCATTCGAGATTTTGTTATACATTGACTATGTACAAGGTTTTTGTCGTTATTTCGAGACATTGCCTTTTATCTGATACCTTGCTTCTATGCAACCTTCGCGGCTTTGTTACGTACTCAGGATTACGTTCCCTATATGGAATTTTGTTACCATTCCAGATATCAGTTGAGATTTTGGTTATTATTTGAGACTTCAATTCACTGTTCGAGATTTTAAATCTCCATGTTTGCCCTTTTGTACTCACTACTCTTTGATTGGATCCCGTGTTGCTTCTTAGTACCTAATAATTCTTGTATTATAACAGACAGATAACATCGCCTTCTATTGTGACTTGGATTATTGGAACTCATTTTGAATTCTCTGATAGTTTTGGTAAATTATATGGATAAGGTTGAGAGACTATTCGATGACCTACTGGGGAGTGGCAGTTGCGCGCTACAGCCATTATCTGGACTACAGGGACTGAGGGTTTACTGCAGCCAGCCATAAACTGACGAGGCATGAACTCTGAGTTGAAGTGATTTCAGACATTCATAGGTTTTCGAGGATTATTGAGACTTTGTCATATTCTTCATATCTTGATCTCTTGGTTTGTTTCGTCAATGATTATTGGAAAATGGATAAGGTTGACAGAATATTCAGTGATATATTGTTATTTGAGCCATGGAGCCGGAAGTCCACTGCAGTCAGATTTATACTGGCGGGGTAGGAATTCCAAGCAAAGTGATTTCAAATATCTATATGTTCTTGGATACCACGGAGACTATATTCCTTTTTCATATGATTATTGTTTTTGAGAATCATAAATTCTTGCATATTTTTCTTGATTTGATACTAATACCTCATGGGTAATTTCCATATGATTTCTCAAATCGACCTTGTAATTTTTCTTCTTATATTTTATTGTCGAATCATTTGATTTTCTCAATGAATACATATTACTCGATTTTAATTCTGTTTCACTGGATCTTAAATCGTACCTACATTTCAATCGTGTTTATCTAAATTTCAGTCTCAATCATGCCTAACTAATCATGACTTGTCTATCTTGTTCTAGCCAATTGTACAAAACTTTTGAGTTTGATCGTACTTCAAAGATCGTGCCTTCATGGTTTTATGCCTATAAGTCGTAATTAAAAAATTCATTCCATTTTGTGCTTATTAGATTTTTGATCATTTTAGATCATGTTACTTCAATTTTCTGCCTAAATTTTCATGCTTGGTCTTAATTAATTTCATTTCGCTTCATACCTGACAAATTTTGATCATTATCAATCGTGCCCTTGTGTTCATTTATTTTGTCAGGATATTTAAATCTTCATACTGGTCATTGATCGTATTCACACTCATTCCTAATTAATTTCAAAACCTTGTGTTTTTTTTGTACCGTGTTTTACCTTTGAATTTTGAGGACAAAATTTTGTAAGGGGGGAGATTTGTAACCCCACCTTTCACTTTCTGGGGTTTAAAAATTATTTTCTAAATAAATAATTTTGGTTAAGCAAATATTTGAATAATAAATCTTATAATTATTTTTATAGGGAATTGAATTAGAGCAAAATTTTAATTTTTTTAAAAAATTATATTTGTTATAACAAACTAATTGTAGTCCCCACTCTTTCTAAATCATTGTAACCTTTAACATTTTTATTAAATTTTGTATAATCCTACGAATAGTGAAATGGGGGAGGGTTTTTTTGCCTAAAGACCATTTCGTGGGTTTTTTTTTGTAAATGTTGAAAATTCTTATATAGGGGAACTAGAGAGAGAAAGTCCCAATCTCTTCCTCAGCTAAGCCCTTTTTTTTTGCCAGATCCCCTTTCCTTCATCGCTCAAATCACTCCAACCTAACCCTACTCTCCGGTGATCGGGGACATGGCGACGGCGACGACGGCAACTAGGCGCGTACCCTCCGGCGACCGATCTATCGACGACGAAGACGACTCCTCCTCGTCAGCAGTGCATGGACAGATCTCCGGCGAACTCTCTTCTCGTCGGCGAGATTCATGGCGACGGCGACGACGGTGGACGAAGGCTTCTCCGGTGATATCGATGGCGAGGATGAAGCTTCCCATGCCTAGGTGACTGTTCTCGGCGGGTGTTCCAGCGGTAAGCGGCGAAGTAGCCGATCGGTTCTCCGACGTCAGGTGGCGTACGACGTTCATCTCCTACTCCGGCGACTAGGCCGATCTTCACGACGTGTGGCTAATTTCTCGTCGATGATAGTACAGTCTCATCTGCAACACCGATGGCGACCACCCCAGCTTCCGAGCGTCTAGCACTGTCCCGGTGACCGATCTGACCCAACGCTTCACCATCGTATCGGCACGCATCATCTCTGTTCATTTGTCTCTTCCGTTCGTGAGATTCACACTTGGTGAGTATATTTGCATAGCGTAGTATCATCAGATCTTCTTGATTGATCGGATCCAGAGCCAGTGACTCGTCGATAGTCTTTCGTGTTTATGTCAACTGTGGAAGTGTTCCTGATTCTCTTTCAGGTATTATGTTAATTATTATTTGCTTTTGAATTGATTATTTCTTTCCTTTTGAGTCGGGTGTGTTGGCCAGGGTTGTTGAGGTGTTGGTTGTGTCCGTGTGTATGCTCGTGATGTTCGTATTGGGAACGGGTGTGTATCCGGAGTATATGATCGAGTACCGAATAGAGGCTGGACCAGTGCAGTAGTAGGAGTGTTGAGTTGATTGAACTATGTTGGAAGAATCATAATTTAGAACAATCGAAGCAGGACACATAGAGAGCGTGTCCAATTTCGTGGGGATGTGGCATTGACCTCCTCGAACATTCTCCTCAGGTACCATGCTATCCTCTCCTTGATTATGGAATTTTACTGCTGCTCTTTGAGTACGTGTGGTGTTAGCCAGGATATATAGGATTTTGGTGGGTTGGCCGTGTCCAGTATGGTGTCCGTGTGTACCAGCTCTTGTGAACAATCCTTTAGAATGTCCAATGCTGATCGATCGTGTCCAGACTGCGTGTGTGTTGTCCGAGTGCTGTTGTGTCCATATATGCCAACATTGTTCTTGTTGTGTCCACTCAAGTAGGCTGTCAGGAGCCAGAGTTAGCAATTGGCCGGGTTGGGAAGTTTGGTTGATTGTAGGATTTATCTATTTGGTTGTATATTTGGTATATTTATCCAGTTTTCTGTATAATTTATTTTGTCTAATTTAGCTGAGTGCGTTCCAGCATTATTTCGATTTCAAATGTTGCTAAAACACTTGATTCAGTTGTGTTTAATTTGGACATTTATGTCAAATGTGGAGTCTGGGAGTTTTGGCAGGAAGGGGTTCAGTACAGTAGAAGTTGTTTTATGATTTGGTTTCGTATGGTTTTGCTAGTAGAGTTGTAGATGTTTTAATAGCTGTTGGATTCAAATCTGAGTTTTCAGTTGAGTTACTATTTAGTAAACTACTTTGGTTATTAATGAGGACAGTAAGCTTTGGTTGTACTCTATGGCCAGGTGGTGTTTGTTATTTCTTTCAGTTTTATGGTTGAATGTGCACTACACCGAGGAAGGAATATAGAGGGTGAAGCTTTAAACAAAGAGCTGGAAATTCCATATTTTTTAATGAGTTTCCATTTGCAAGCAAAGGCTATGACTTTTGTTAAGAGTTGAGTTGGTATGACATGTGTTTAAGTCATGGGCCAGACCTGAGATTGTTGTTTGTGTACAGAGGTGGAAGGAAAAACCATAGCTGATGATCCTATGTTGCTTACAGAACCATTTTGCCAAACTTGCTTAGTTTTGCTGATGGTTCTAATGGGTTTTGTCATGAATATTGAGTATAGTGTAATTTTTATAAATTGTATACTTTGTAATATTTTGTCAAATGGAGTAGGTGGGTTGTTGGTGTGTTTTGGTTGAGTTCAATCATGAGTTGTTTTTGGTATGGGATGGAAGCCAGCTTTAAATATTTGGAGTTACAAAATATGATAAGTATAGGTTGTAATTAGCCAAGTTATGTTATAGCTTTTTCCTTGAGAAACCAACAGTCATTTGCCCACAAAAATTGAGATAGGTTTAATAGAGTCCTGTGTGCAGGCAGGTTGGGCTTGAATTAGTGAGTTGAATATGAGTTAGCTTTTTCTTCATTAATATTATTGTAAATGGTTTAGAACTTAACCAACTTGTACCTACTAGTAGGAGGACATCCAGCTTTACTATCTACCCTCGATCACCCTGAGCAAGGCAACTATACTCCTCGGACTTGTCCATTACTTCATGTCTTTTATTCATGCATGTATCTCCTGGTTGACATGATGTTTCACGAGATTGTCTTGTATCTTGTTTCCTGAGTTTACTTGTGTCTGGAAGAAGAAATACTACAGATGTGTGATCAAATCCAAGTTACTATTCATGTGAATAGCTTAGGCCCCGTATCGTGCACGCGGGACCGAAGCCGTACCATTTCTTGTTCCCTGAATCTACCCAAGCCGATCACACACTCTAGATGTATTTCGATATATTGCACACGTCAGGTTCATTGTGTATTTCACGTTTAGGACTCATTTCATGTTCCCTATATGACTTTTCAGTATTCATGTTCAGGTTTCATGTCATGTTCTCTTTTTTTGTGTTTTATATTTCCTGTATTCGTTTTCATACCATGATGTTCATGTTCATTTTCTTGGATATACTTAGCTCCGCTCATGACTGGATATCTTGCAGGCATACTTGCAGGATATTGTTCTACCTTATGGGCCAGAGCCCGGGATCTTAGCTGAGCAGGATGGAGACATGACCTAGCTTGAGGCTTCAGGTTTAGACTGTTTAGCTTTATTCCTAGATATTATTTTTAGAGTTCATAGTATACTTCATTCCTGTTGACTCTGGTACCTTTATGATATATAGATTTATGGATTATGGTGATCTTCTGGAAACGTTTTTAGATGCTGTGATTGTGCACATTTATGTTTATCTGGTTAGATTTCCCTAGCTTGGTAAAGCTTACTCCGTCGTATCTATCGACGAAGGCCGGGCGTGTCCGACTCGTGTCCGATTATTCGGAAGCGGGTTGTGACAGACACGATTGACGCGTAAGGAACAGGAGTTCACTTGGACGACATGGTGTCAGACGGCTTTTGATGAGTTGAAGAAGCGTTTGACGACAACACGGGTCTTGACTCTTCCTTTAGGGTCAGGAGGATTTGTGGTATATAACGATGCATCCGTCAGTGGATTGGGATGTGTCCTAATGCAGCAGGGTAAGGTAGTTGCTTATGCATCGAGATATTTGAGGACACATGAGAAGAATAATCTGACGCATGATCTAGAGTTAGCTGCAGTCATATTTGTACTAAAGCTCTGGAGGCACTATCTATATGGAGAGAGTGGATATATTCACCGACCACAAGAGTTTTAAGTACGTCTTTACTTAGAAAGAGTTGAATATGAGACAAAGATGTTGGTTCGGGCTAATGAATGACTTCGACGTTGAGCTACAGTATCATCCAGGGAAGGCGAATGTAGTTGCAGACGCCTTGAGTAGGAAGCCTGCAGCTTACTTTTTGACGACACAGCGTCATTTGCTTGGGGATCTTCAGGAGCTTGGGATCGAAGTCATATTGCCGGGATCATAAGGTTTTTTTTAGCAAAGTTGGAGGTTTAGTCTTCATTAGTTGAGAGGATTAAAGCAACCTTGCCTACATATACGAGATTCAGAAGACTCTTTGAGAAAATTGCAGCTGGAGAGCAGACAGAGTTGCGGATTCACAAGGATGGAACATTGAGGTGCGGAGAGCGCTTATGTGTTCCAAACGGAGAGCTTCGACAGGAATTGATGAAAGAAGTGCATAGTTCTATCTACTCTATCCATCCCGGGGGTACAAAGATGTACCGAGATTTGAGGCAGCATTTCTGGTGGCACGAAATGAAGAGAAAGATTGCACGATTTGTAGCTAGATGCTTGGTTTGTCAGCAAGTCAAAGCCGAGTATCAGAGATCAGCCGGACTTCTACAGCCACTTCCTATTCCTGAGTGGAAGTAGGAGCATATCACGATGGACTTCGTCACTGGATTTTCGAGGAGCCCTAGCGGGAAAGACGCGGTCTGGGTGATTGTAGATCGATTGTCCAAGTTGGTACATTTTTTGCCATTCCGAGTAGGACAATCTACCGAGGTATTGGCATACATGTACATAAAGCGGATAGTGAAGTTGCATGGTGTATCCGTCAGCATTGTGTCAGACCATGATTCTCGATTTATATCGCATTTCTGGAGGAGTATGCAGGATAGTCTGGGAACTCGATTGAAGTTCAGTACTGCATATCACCCTCAGACTGATGGACAGTCGGAGCGCATGATTCAGACACTCGAGGACATGTTGCGAGCTTGTATGCTGGATTTCAGAGGATCTTGGGAGGATCACTTACACTTGGTAGAATTCTCTTATAATAATAACTACCAAGCAAGCATCCAGATGGCGCCTTTTTAGGTATTGTATGGAAGGAAGTATAGATTGCATATTTGTTGGAGTGACGTGGGAGAGCGTCAGATTCTTGGACCTGAGCTAGTGACACAGACCGTGGAGAAAGTGAAGCAGATTCAGAAGCATCTTCAGGCGGCTCAAGATAGACAGAAGCATTGGGCGGATACACATCGTCGACCCTTGGAGTTCAAGGAAGGCGACCATGTATTCTTGCGCATATCACCGACCCAAGGTACCATCCGGTTTGGTAGCAAGGGGAAACTGACCCCGAGGTACATCGGTCCCTTCGACATTCTTGAGAGAGTAGGAGAAGTGGCATATCGTCTTGCACTACCTCCATCACTAGAGGGTGTGCATGACGTATTCTATGTGTCACAGTTGAGAAAGTACGTGGCAGATTCTAGTCATGTGCTTGACCATTCTGAGATCACTGTGGGGCCGACTTTGTCTTACGAGGAGTAGCCAGTTGGGATTCTTGACTCTAGCGAGAAGACATTACAAGGCAAGACCATTAGACTTGTTCGAGTTGCTTGAAAGCATCATTCACCGGGCGAGTCTACATGGGAGCTGAGGATTCCATGCGAGAGCGTTTTCCCCCATTTGTTTGAGAACCAAGGTACGTAATTTATTGTATTTTCTTAGTAGTTTCAATTTCCATATGGTATTGTTTTAATTTCGAGGACAAAATTCTTTTAAGGAGGGAAGGATGTAAAACCCCTCAAAATTAAAATAATATTTTATTTAATTAAATATATAAATTTGGATTTATTTTTATTTCTAATTTATTTTATCCTATTTATATTATATAAGAAGGGCTATAGTCATGATTGAGTTTGAATGTGCAAATTGACTAGAAAGTAAGGCATGCCTAGTGTAGTCGGGTGCTTTGACTAGCATACTAGCCATGCTAGGAATGCCATGATTATATTTTAGTGTCTTGCATATTAACAATTCAAATTATGGCACAAGTCATATTTTAATCTAATTAATTAGTTTATAAAGCCTTTATGACTTTTTAGGAGACCCGGTTGCACCAAACCTTTCCAAACTTCCTCCAAACCAATCCCAAATCTATGTAGGCATGTTGTCCATTAAAATACATTAATAAACACAAATATTTTATATTTATTCAGATTTTGGATTATATTTATATATATAGATCTAATTAGTTCTATATTTGGAAAGACCTATTTAAATCTCTAACCAAATCAATTAGCCAACTCATCAAATAACCAAGCCAATCAAGTGGACCCCCACCATTAAGTGGTCAGCCAAGCACTCCCCCCTTTTGGCCGAACATCCCAAAAGGAAAAAAGATTCCTAATCCTATACATACATGAAACCCATATATATATATATATATATATATATATATATATATATATATATATATATATATATAAAGGATTTCTAATCCTATATTTATCAACTTGTACCCTAACCCTAACTTAATTCCTCCTTCTTTTCTACCTCAGCCAAGCACTCCCCCCTTTTGGCCGAACATCCCAAAAGGAAAAAAGATTCCTAATCCTATACATACATGAAACCCATATATATATATATATATATATATATATATATATATATATATATATATATATATATATATATATATATAAAGGATTTCTAATCCTATATTTATCAACTTGTACCCTAACCCTAACTTAATTCCTCCTTCTTTTCCACCTCCATAGCCGACCATACTCTCTTCCTCCCTAAAATTTCGACAGCACCAAGCCCCATAGCCCTCATAACATCATTTCCTCCATTACACATCTCTCCATCCTCCACAAAAACTCATCTCCTTCACTATACATCCATCCAACCACTGAAACAAACCCTAGAAACTTCATCTTCCCCATCCAACCATCTATAGCTATTTTCAACCCCTTCAAACTCACCAAGAAGGGAGTAGCAATCAAGGATAGCAATAAAGGTGGGAGCTTTGGTAAGGAGAAGCCTCCACAACCCAACTAGCAAAGACTTTTGGTAAGAAATCCTACTTTTTCCATCTCAAATCCATGCTTTAATTCTGTAGAAATTCTGTTATTAAATCTGTAAAAATAGTATTTTGGTACCTTTTGTTATTTATTTTCACCTATAAAAGTTTCATGAATTATGGTTGTAATATTCATGTTTCGGTAGGGTTGATTCCAACCCCGTTGTGTAGAAACTATAAGTTTTTGATGGTTATTTTCAAAACTGAATTTTATTTGTGTTAATATATATAAAATATAATTTTTAAGTCTTTTTCTACGATTTTATCAACTCTAATTTTGGTCGAGAAAAATATAGGTCAAAACTAGCTATTTTCGGGTAACCTGCTGAACTAGAATGTCCCAAACTTGTAGTATAACTCAACCCTTGTACCTTTGATATTATTCAGTGAAATAAGATATTTTATTTCTGTTTAAAATATTTTTTTGTTATTTTAGCAAATTTGAGTCATTAACTATGTTCCGGGCGAATTTTGGGTAGAATAGTCGACCCGATAGACAACTAGTAGTATAATTCTTTAGAAATATAAATTCTAGAATTTTAGAGATAAATCTGTAAAAAATTATTTCAAATAATATTTTTATGATTTTTATATGACTTTTAAGTATATGATTGAAGAAGGGGCATAACTGACTAATTGGAAGTTAGAAATCCGAAAACTGTGTTCAGTGTCTCGTGGAGCCTGTGTGTGATTGTATGGGTCTAAAAGGTTCCATGAGAAATTGAATATAATCTTAAAACATTATTTTGACTACTAAAGTCATACTTTAAGCTTCGTGAGTAGTGACTTAATTTAGTTAATTAATTATCTAGGAGCATCAGGTTTCGGAGGCATGGATGCGGGAGTGGCATTTCATATTCACAGTACAAAATCAGGCAAGTTCACCTTGCTATCATACAGTTCTAGTTCATTCTGTCATTATTTCTTTCTATTTTATTTCTTGTGCTTGACCTAATGAGTTATATCGATATGGGCTTTCGGATTACATCTGGGTGCTATTCAACTAGTGAGTTGTCTAGTATTGATATATAGAGCCTGCCTGTGGTTTATGGAATTGTTTCCATAAAAGACCTGTAGGATACGACACGTGATTGACATAAATATTATCCCGATACTAGAGCCAGATTACCTGAGATACCTGATTTCCTATTACCTGTAGGTTAAGGGTGTGTGTCATTTTATCTTTCTTTTAGATGTGTCGTAGGATTGCCATCTAGATAGAGGTTAGAATGGTAAGTTATGGTTGCAACTTATTATTTTTTGAGAGTTGAGGACGACTACTAATTGTGCGGGCCATGCTGTTTACATACACTCTTATATATGTATATATATTTATCCGGAGAGATTACCTGTTTTCTGTGATCCATGTTTCTCTCTTAGTTACCGTTGAGATTCCGTTACGGAGCTACGGCTATATGTACGCCTGACCCGGATGTCATTTACGTTGGAGATGTCTGCGCTTGCGAACGTTGTCCTCAAAGCATCACGTTAGTTTGGTTAGATATCCCGATATTCCATTTACTTACTGTACTTTAGCCTGTATATTATGTGCCTTGTTATGTCCCCTGAGGACCTGGTTCTTTTCCAAATTTAGCTGACAAGATCTTTCCGGAGGAGTACGGGTCGGAAGTTTATTCTACCTTTGCACCATCCATGGACGATAAGGTTGATCCAGAGTAGTACCTGGTGGATATTTACTTCTCTACTTTATTTTTGCTAGAGCTGAGACATTGTAGTAGATATTTTTATACTTTCATCTGAGACATTGTAGTGATCATTTATTTGACTGAGACTTGTACCCATAGATTTCCATATAATTTTATACTTCTCATTGACAGTTTTATATTCCTTTATTTTAGCACGATATGTTTTTTATTCTGTGATTCTTGTTCTGTGGATGAGTATAGATATGTGCCTGCCATGAGATTATTTTACAGCTTAAGATACCTTCCATTGGTCCATTAAATTGGATTTACCTATGGAATGTGTCTGCTGGCATGCCACGTGTTCTAGTCCTTATGAATTTTAGGACTGGGGCGTGACACTATTGTATGGTTATGGACAACTTGTGCATAAGGTTTGATTCCTCGAACGGTTGTCAGAGTACCCTAACCGATTTGTACCATGCTAGAGGTACTTGGGTCTATCGGATGACACGTTTAGTTGGCCATGCGTACTTTTCCCCATTCATGAGAGTTGTCTAACATCGCCGTATCCTATTGTCGCAGCCTTCACGACCTCTCATATATGTAAGTCCTCAAGGGTTGGTGATAGGAATCAACCCTGCATATCATGCTTGGACTTATTAAGAGTTTAAACTTGCCCTAACCATATCACACTGCAACACTGTCACTATAGGGATGGGGTATCCATATACACATGTACAGTCTCTTGGGTATTTATTTTAAGAGAATTTAATCTCAGGGTCAGTGTTCCATAATAGTCACCTAGTCCAGCTTATTCCTACCCATTGAACCGACTTCTTGGGATCTCCAGTCAGACTCGGTTGGATTTCCACTGTTGGTGACTAACTTATGGGCTTAACCCCATCCCCCTCGATGATTCTAGGATCAATGTCCTAGATAGACCCTTTGTCAAGTGGCTTTTCTAACTTTATATAATCAAGAACCATATATTTGCCTAATAGGCTCTTTATCGATTTGAAACGCAGCAGCTGCAGGTGTCTGTTTATCTTAGCATTCACATAATCATGTTTTAGTAGTCCTATAATAGACGTATTACCATAATTTATAGAAATTGCAGGGACAAGACTAACGGACTAATATAGTATGCATAATAAGATTTCTGAGCCATTCGTCTTCTGTACAAGTAGTGTCCAAAGCTATCATTTCAGAGTCCATCGTACTCATGTCAATGATAGTTTGTTTACATGATCCCCAGGAGATTGCAGCTCCTTCTAGAGTAAAAATATATCCAGTAGTGGATTTCACATCATGCGAATCAGTTACCCAATTTGCATATGAGTAACCTTCTATGATATCAGGGTGTCTTGTATCATGAAGTTTATAATCTAGAGTACTATAACTACCACTTTTCTAAAATAAGGATAATTTTTAACTCTTATAAAATTGATTACTTTATTATTAATTAATGGATTTAAATCATGTTAGTGATAAATTATGAATTTGTGAATTTTTGATTATTTATATTATTTAATTTGATGTATTGTAATTTTGTCATTTGCTAGTGAAACCTTAGAACTACCTTGACTAGAGACTAACCATGACCATAGAACCTAGCTAGTGGACTTAGACTTGATTAGTTGGGTCCTAATTATGTTATAATAGCATGAATAGGCTAGAATTGACTTAGAATGACAAACCATTTTGGGTCTTTTCTCAAAAAGGGCCTCTAAATGACAATAGAAAGACTTGTAGCTAATACAACTTGACCAAAACCCTAGCCCAACCATGTTGGCCGGACAACAGCCCCACCCCACTATAGAGGTCATCATGAGCCCTATTTCTTCCTCTTTCATTGAAACCCTAACCCTAATTTATGTTCTTCCCCCAAATTTGCAGCCATTCTTCAAATTAACTCTAAATTCAACCAAACCAATTGCAAACTATTTCCTTTGAGTAGAGGAGGTCTATATTGGCTAGCTAGGAAGGATTTGGAGCAATTTGATCATTGGATTTGGTGGGAGAACTTTACAAGAGGATTTTTATTGGAATTCTAACTCCCAATTGTTAAGAGCCCTCTAAACCTTTAAATTCTAGAATTTCTTCCATAGATGCA
>JANAVB010021298.1:82500-129983 GCA_029216955.1 Iris pallida
GTTAATGTCGCAACTACCATGAACAGCAGAGAGCATGACACAATTTAGAAGAGTGGGTTGCTCCACCCAGCATTAGAGAGCCTATATGGTATCGAGCATGATACTGATATTTACTTCGGAGGATTAAATGAGCCAAATGTCGTGTCTGCCTGTAATGGCGGAGTAGAAACCCAGCTACAGCTGAATTGATTTGAGTCTATTATAGAGGACTTTGGGATCTAAGATGATTAAGATGTCGATTTTGTGAATTTTCTTGAGGCTAAGTAATCTCCTCAAGGTGGGTTTATTTGCTAGTCCTCGAACATTCCTGGATAGGATGTTAGGCATTAGATTTGTGGGGAGTTGGTGTTTAAAGAGTTTCGCGGCCGACCTGGTAGTCATAGCTGTGGACTTGTTGGCTCCTTTGGGTTTCAGGCTTTTGTTCGCTGATAGCATGTCGGGGTTCTGATTTAGCTGTGAGGTCGTGGGGTCTTCCTCTGTGTTGAGAGTATCAGTTTCTTTGTCTGGGCTGGAAGATGCTCCAAAGTGAGTGGACGGGTCGAATGCTCTTGCGTCCATAGCTTGCTGACAGTTGATGACTTGCTCTGGGCTGATGATGGCAGGTCTTCAGCTAGAATGGATCGGTATGGTTGGCTCTCCCGGGCCTTTATTCCTTCCGTGTTGCTTGTGCATGCTCCGGGTTTGTTGTGCTCGGAGCACTCTTCATTCCTCTGTGAGCTGTTGGAGGGAGAGATGTTTTCTTCTTGGTTGGCCTGGGTAGTAATGTCTGTGGGTGTGGGGTTGCTCTCCTGCCAGTGGTGTCTGTGCAATTATGATCTTCAGTGTGGGTGTTTTCTCTCGATGTCAGGACGTCGAATCTGTTGTGGGTGTTGACGGTGGTACTTTTTGGGGTGGAGGGATTACTTCTCTGCTCGGTGATTTTGTTGGGTGTCTGAGTCGGCTGTGGGCTAGCTTCGAATCTGATATGCGAGTTCGGGGAAGATAGGAGGGGTGATCTCTGATCCTGATCCTTCTTAGGCTTGTGCGCCTTCGGGACCAAATTCTGTTTCAGTTCTGGGTGGGCTCTGTAGCAATAATTGATTAGATGCCCTCTCTTGTTGCAATGGTTGCAATATAAACGTTGTTGTCGCATAAGATTGATTGCATATGGATATTGTTTCCTACCTCGATGTTGATGGATTTGGGGAGTTCCATGCATACTTTGGCATAGTTGGCTCTGGTAAGGTTTCTTGTTTCCTCCGCCATGGCAACGAAAGTGCCGAAAGAGTTAACAATCCTTTTCAGCGCTGCTGGGATAAAATATATCAGAGGTGGATTAGGAATTGTGACCCAAGCGGCCACTATGGGCGAGTCCTCTTTTGGATTGTGGTCCTGAGACCATCTAACAGCTGTCATGACTTTTGAGTCTATATTGTTCGAGCCCCGAGTCTAGACTATATTTTGGTCTGTCATCGAAGATAAGTGAAGAAGGATGTTTTTGAGGTCCAGTGGATATATATATATATATATATATATATATATATATATATATATATATATATATATATATATATATGTATTACCTTCACATATATATATATAACCTTCACATGAGTTATACAGATATCATGAGATATACATGTATAAGGTTATATAGTGTAATGATATATATATATATATATATATATATATATATATATATATGATATCTATATATGCATAGGACTTGGTATCTTAGCCTATACCTTGTGTTAGACTATAGATTGACCTAGAAATTGACCAATATAGGCCTAATTGAACTTGTTGACTAGAGTTGACCAAACCCTAGACAGTTGACCAAGTTAGCTTAGATGTTGACCTAGTTTGACTAGAAGGTTGACTATAGTAGACTAAGAGTTGACTTTGACCTAGATTGACCTAGAATCATTTAGATTACATTGTAAACTTTATTTATTTTATTTTAAACACATTGTAACCTGTGTTGCTCTAAATAGGCTCACTTACTCCAGTTTGGACATCTATACATATCAGTTGCTCAGGTTATCAGACGAGTATATTCTTCGATCATTTTCATTTATGATTGTATCTATATTACATGCTTTAAACTACTTTACTTGATGCCGACACGTTGTTATCACAGACCAGTGCTCTATGGATCTTGTCGTGCGATGTTATCCCCTCAGCGGATACATTGGGTATTTCATGTTTATGTACTTTACCATGTGCATCGTATAGTTCTTATATTCCTATTATTCATGTACAAATTGTGTGCTCTCATGTACTCTTGTGTGCTCACACGTATTTCTTGTGCAAAACTAACCATCTTGTACGTAACATAACTTGATCGGATCCTTGTGTATTAATCGGGGCAGAGGAGTAGAAGTGGTCATGTGATTAAAACCCCCTAGTGTAACTCGTGTGCATGTCTATTATACCTTCTCGTATAATGCAGACCCGTAATATACATCGTGTGCAAACCTATGCCAATCACATGATCATCTTGTGCTCTAAAATACCTATATTTAGTGTAGTTCATAGTTTCTAACTATATTTCATGATTCAGTTTACTTATCCATATCTCCTGTATTTCTTGTACTTATTTACAACACGTCATGTATTTTATTTTACTGCTTGTTCTATATTTTCAGCCATGTTTTGGATATGTTTTGGAGATATGTGCCCATTTCTGTCCTGATTGGACCCGTTGACAAAATATACAGATAACTTGGAGGACCCTTGGCACTACCTTTTATAGAGTTAGCGTAGACGACATGTAACTCCACCTTTCTATTTTTCGAGAAATATTTAGTTTACTAAATAATAGTTCGTGATTAAATATTTTTAGAATATTTCATGATTGCTTTCGGAGGGAGATTTGAATTGTTTTAGCAAATAACTAATTTTCAAATTTTATTTGGAGTGGTCTCCACTCCCTAACAACAACTTGTAACCACCTCTCTAACAGAATTTGGGTTGTTTGTGCTAATAATGGAAAGGGGAAGGGTTGGATTATAAATACCAATGTGGTGGGGGGCTTTTTGCTAAATTGCCAATTAATTTTTATTCTTAACTTTATAAAGCCTATGGAGGAGAGATATGCTTATTATACTCCTCTCTTGTTGAGCTCAGCAGAACTTTCCCCCAAAAAATTCTTCCGACCAAATTTTTCCTCCGGCCGGTGGCGATAGACACGACGACGACTCATGCGTCGAGCGACAATGGTGGCGATCGGCAAAGGTGGCCATGGTTGAACCGACTACCACCTCATCGAGCACCCACGGCCGCTCCTCGGCTACGGCAGCGTGGAGAGCGCCTACCCTTGGCGACTAGGCGCTGCTTCCAGGAGGCGGTGACCTCCTTAGCGACGACGTACTCTCCGGCGGTCGTCTTCTCTTCCGGCAACCATTCCGCGAGCTCACCGTTTATTTTCGGTGACTTTACGGGACAGCTCTTCTGACGATTTTTCTTCTCTGACAAGTTCGATGAGCTGGTCCTGAGAGCGGCGATCCACTCTTCAGATCAGAGTTCCTCCATTACGGTGAGTCCTCTATGATCTTTCCGCTTCATGACTATTTCGTGAATTGGTCAATTGATCGGTTTAGGGATTGATAATTTCTTGGATTTAATTTGATTTTGAAGTTCTTGAATGGAGTTGTCCTAATTTTTGATCTACTATAGGATTCACAAGTTGATCCCCTCACCTTAGATCGGCTCATGTCCCGCATATCAGATGTTGAGCAATTGCTTCTAAAGAGTTCTGATACACCGTCGTGTCCGAGTCAGACACAGGTACAATTTTTCTTTACAATCTAATTCTTATTTATGTTCTTGAATGAAGAATTGATGGAGGTACGTGGGTTGTTCGTGTCCAGCCAATACTTGTGTCCTGCAGTAATCATGTTCAATTCACTGTTGGGTTCGGGGTGCAGTAGTCTGGGTTTGAAGCTAAGCCGACGTGAAGGAATGAATGTTCGGAGACTAGAGACTATTGGGGGGAAGACCTTAATTCGAAATGACTGGCTATTTTAAATGAACTGTGGGGTTTAGTTTTGCATTGACAAGATTTTGTTCTATTTATGTTAATTTAGTTTTGTATATTCGATCGATTTTATTTGAAGGAGATCGATTAGTTATACTGTTTTGATTTGGGGAGTAACTGCTGAGTTTCCATTTTGTGTGTGTTGGTTTGCATGCTGTATATTCGATTATGGATTAAGGGAATTTGTTGTTTTGATATCATTCTTGGGTTGTGTATGGAAGTTGGTTTGGTTATATGGGTTTTCATCTGAGTAATACTCTAGAAGTGGAAGCATGAATCCTGCATTATGGGTTTATTCAAACCAGGCTGGTAAAGACTTTGTCGTGACCAGATAAAGTTAGTTGTGAAGTTTTTGGGCCTAAGGTTAGAGGCCTATACTGGTCGTGCTGATTTTGACTCTTGTGTTGGGTATGGTTATTTGAATCTAAAATGGGTTGCATTTTGGGTTGAATGTTATGGCACTACAGGGGACTGAGTTGACTTGGCTTGTTTTCTATTTAACTATAGTACCTTTTGTAGAATATTGTCGAACTGCGGGGTTATTTATATAACTTGGTATCTTATTTGATAATTTTTTTAGCTAGACCAGTTAATGGGCCAAATTCATGTAGCTTATGATAGGGTTGTTGTGTAGTCTTTTGGGTTAAGTGTGCATTAAGCTGGAGTTGGATTTGATAACTCTTTTAAGGTGATATCTATTATTATTTTTGTCTCACTAATACTATTTGATATGTTAGGACATGTGGTTTTTCTCTAAATTTTTTGGATAATAGAGTTATTCCTATATTAAGGAATGAAATCCTAGTTAGTGTTTATAACCAAGTTTTACTTTGTTATATAAATTTAACTTTTGTTTATATAGTGTTTGAAGAAGTTAACTAGTTATATATAATTAGATCGTCAGTATCCATAAATAGATAGATAATTAGTCAACAATATCAAACCACTAGTATAATGATCTTAACCAACTTGTATCAAATATTAAACAGGAGGACATCCAGCTTTACTATTCCACACTTGATCACCCGGTGCAAGGCAAGTATACTCCTCGGACTTGTTCATTTCTCATCTCTTTGTTGGCACGATGTATCACGGGATTGTCTGGTTTTATGATTCATGAGTTACTTGCATGTGTCTGGGAGGGGAAATACTACAGTTGTGTGATCAAACCCTGTTACTATTCATGTGAATAGCTTAGGTCCCGTATCGTACACGCGGGACCAAAGCCGTACCATTTCATGTTCATTGAATCTACCCAAGCCGATCACAAAATCTTGATGTATTTTAATCTTGCACATTTCAGGATTCAGGTTGTATTTCATGTCCAGGTTGTATTTCATGATTCAGATTGTATTTCATGTTCAGGTCTCATATCATGTTCCCTGCATTTACTTTCAGTATTTTTTGTTCAGTTTCATGTCTTGATCTCATATCTCGTACTTTATATATATTTCATATTTTTTGTTCATACCATGATGTTCATGTTCATTTCCTTGGATATACTTAGCTCCGCTCCTGACTAGGAGATATTGCAGGTGTACTTGTTCATACCTTGATGTTCTTGTGTAATGACGAAGGCTGGGCGTGTTCGACTCGTGTCCGATTATTCGGGAGCGGGTCGTGACACGACACTTGCGACCTGGACCCTCAAGAGGATCCAGTTGCACTGAGGAGACTACCATAGTTCTTTGGCTAGATTGCTGAGATTTGTCTTTCTTATTTGTGTTGTCTTTGAGTTTGTATTATTCAGATATTATGTAGTGGTGTTGATAACACTTAAACTTATTTTATTTTTGGTTGTATCTGACTCTGTGGATTTCATATCTATCTTATCGTGCTGTTTATCTACATCTAGCTTTTGTGATTGAGTTGTATCTTCTGACATATCATTCGATTGGAGAGTATATTCTGTACAGGTATATTTATATTGTGTTAGATGTTTAAGACCTAGGACAACGTTCTACCATCGATACTGCGGCGTAGGCTGGACATACCCACGGTTTCGTACCCTTACACTAGGTGTGAGTCGTGACATATTTTTAGTGGTGGCCCATGCATGTCGAGATTCACATTTGTGCGATGTCGCAGTAGCGCAACGACTTAGTTGTACTTCTGCGAGCCTACGATAGACTATAGGAAGTAAGGTATTAGAATGAGAGGATACTCAATCATAGTTAGAATTCCTTGAGAGATTCCTAGGACGACCCTTGAGAATCTCATTTTGAACTTTGATTTGAAATCCTTTTCTCTCATTTTTTCACCCTTGCTTCTTGTTATTGAATTTGATATTGAAGGATCGTTGTTGATTTTGATTTTCATATCGAGATGAATTTTATGGCCTGAGTTACGATATCTTCTGATAACATACGTGTGACGAGAACAACATGGAAGGTAAAATGCCTACTTTGTTATGGAACCTGGAGTTTATTGCAGCCATATTTGCCGGCGTGGCAGAAACATAGAGACCTGACTTTCGATGTACATTTCTTGGTTATGAATTTGGAATTTCTTGCAGCTATACTAGTCGGCATAGCAAGAATTCTAAATGACATGATTATATAGGTACATACTCCAGTTCTGGAATCTACCGTTTATCGCAATCGTGCTTACTGGCATGGCGAGGATCCTGAGTAACATAATTTTGGTAAGACGCGTATGATTATCAGATTGTATCTCGAGAAGGTTCTTAACATATCATCTCTATCTTCTACTTTTGTTATTATAGAATTGTATTTCCATCATCAATTAACTTAGGAGTAGGGATAATTTCAGCTATTTAGTCCAGTTCCTTGTAGAGTTTATTCATATGTAGTTCTTTCATAGTGTAATGATTTGATAACTTGTAGAGTGTCTGTATCCTAGAGATGATAGTTAGCATTGGTATTAGAATAGTAACCCATTGTAGATAATTCCTCTGGTATTTATAATACCTACCAGTTTTCATATAGGATGTTAGTCTGTCTTACAGCCTTTTGATGATTTCATTTTTTCCATCTATTTCCAATATGGCACCCATGACCAGAGGCTGTCCCCTGAGCGTAGCTGCAGTTTCGGATATGACTGAGAGCGTGCTTCTACCTCTTGTTGCTCAGGAGGTCGTGACCCCTCCGGCTGACCAGAGGGTAGTTGCACCTCCTGCCGCTAAGAAGGTGGTTGCAGCCTTACCAGAGAGAGCTACAGTTTTGTCTGAGACCGAGAGTCTTCTTCTGCCTCCTGGAGTGGTACCCATACCATGTTCTCAGAAGATTTGGCCCCTGATTGAGCTCAGATACTTGGTCTTCTCCGAAATGTGTTGGAGACACAGAGAGTTCAGGCCGAGATCCTGAAGGAGCAGAGCCAGAGCATTCAACATTTGTGGGACTTAGTGCATTCAGGAGGAGATCCTATTTCCAAGAGAGTGAGGAGAAGTATATAGCCAGAGCCTCAGGAGTACCTAGACTTTCAGTCTAGACCATCCTACCCAGTCCCGATTCCTATCCAGCAGAGGCCAGTTGAGCGAGTGCCTACCTATGCTTACTGTAGGAAGTCCGGACATATATAGGACCACTGTAGGAATAGGAGAGGGGTGTGCTTATTTTGTGGGTCAGCTGCACACATGCCCCGAGACTGCCCTGCTTTACTTACCCTAGTCGAGACCCCGCCTTCGGAGGGAGTTACAGCCACCCGACCTAGTTGGAGGTGAGTCTTGACCTATACCTTAGCATGTCTTTTGAAATGTTTGATGCACCATACCATTGCTTGTGTGTTTAATACCTTATGAATGCTTTTGATATTGTATGGTTAGTATAGCTAGATGAAACCCCAGACTGATATTGTATGCCATGACCCTGTATGTTATTCTTTCAAATTGTATAATTTAGATAAAGTTTTCTTAGACCATGATTATTGGGGACGTGACCCTAGGGGAGTACGACCAACCTAAATTTCGAGGGCAAAATTTTTCTAAGGGAGAAAGGATTGTAACTACCAGTTTTCTAAAATGAGGATAATTTTGAACTTTTGTAAATTGATTACTTTAGTTATTAATTAATGGATTTAAATCATATTAGTGATAAATTTGTGAATTTTTTATTATTTTATTATTATTTAATTTGATGTATTGTGATTTTGTTATTTGCTAGTAAAACCTTAGAACTACCTTGACTAGAGGCTAACCATGACCATAGAACCTAGCTAGTGGACTTATACTTGATTAGTTGGGGCCTAATTATGTTAGAATAGCATGAATAGGCTAGAATTGACTTAGAATGACAAACCACTTTGGGCCTTTTCTCAAAAAGGGCCTCTAAATGACAATAGGAAGACTTGTAGCTAATGCAACTTGACCTAAACCCTAGCCCAACCATGTTGGCCGGCCACAACAGCCCCACCCCACTATGTAGGTTATCATTAGCCCTCTTCCTTCCTCTTTCATTGAAACCCTAACCCTAATTTGTGTTCTTCTCCCAAATTTGCCTTCATTCCTCAAATTAACTCCAAATTCAACCAAACCAATTACAAACTACTCCCCTTGAGTAGAGGAGGTCTCTATTGGCTAGCTAGGAAGGATTTGGAGCAATTTGACCATTGCATTTGGTGTGAGAACTTTACAAGAGGATTTTCATTGGGATTCCAACTCCCAATTGGTAAGAGCCTATTAAACCTTTAAATTCTAGAATTTCTTCCATAGATGCATTCATTTAGGGTTCCTCTAGCATTAGGAAAGAGTTGGGTCGAAATTAGATCTATTAGACGTGCGTATAATAAGAGTATCAGATACGTATCTAAGGTGTTCGATGAAATGCTACATAGGAAGTTTTTGTCACCAATTTCAGAATAAATTACATTTTTGGGTAGCTAATATACTGTGGATTTTATTTTTATTTGACTGAGGTGAATTTGATGTAGTTTGGCGACTCGTTTTGGACACGGGGACACTGCACGCTGAGGTTGGCCAAAATACAGTGTTTCCCTGCTGCTGCCATGTCCGTTCTTGTTGGACACGACACAAATCAGGGTACCACCGGTTGGTAAAGGTAGGGGCCATGACTGACATGTGGCATACGAAGTTTGGTTGGGTTTTATTAGATATTCGAGGAGAAATCCCTCTCACAGATTCTTGCCGAGCTTACACACACTCATATTTCTTGATACTATATTGCACCTGACACTTCGACACTTTTGGACACGTTTCAGGGACACCCTCACATGCTAGACACACACACCTAAGTATCTGACACGTTAGCTCACATGAAATACCATGCAAACATCACATTTACTGCTCGACACACACTGAACACTTTACATTCCTAGTTTTTTTTACCATGTAATATATACTATTTTTGACACTTGATTGGACACGTTCGTGGACACACAGAGGACACAATCACACTTTAATACATGTTAGTTAATGCCATGACACTGTGCCACACTAATCTTCATGTTTTGCCATGCTCGAACACTTGACACTTCACACTTTCGAATTTGTCTGATACTAAACTCAGTGACACTCTCACATACTCACTTTGACACCTCTGTGACACTTGCAGACACTTAGACACAATGTTTGACACCTCACTTAGACTCTGACATGTTGACACACATTGCTTGGATACATTTATCTATACATACACACACACGGTTACAAGATCACCCCATTATACTGTTCTGACACTGTGACCCCCTTAACTGAACACTTACCTGAACACATTGTTAGAACACATGCTTGACACCCTGTTGACACATTCACTCACACCCTCTTTTAATAGATGCATCTGAGATTGATGTGTATACTTGAATGGTTGTTATGTATGATATGATATATGTTATATTATGATACTTATATACATAAGTTGTGATGTATATGAGATGGATTTCAGTGTTATAGATGTGGGTACTAAGTTCAGTTTCAAATGGCTTTATGTTCAGGATTCTGTGTTGTAGATAGTGGGGTTTTACTAGGCTATTCATGATATATTGTAGTTATGAGTATGCCCCCTATATGTTCAGATTTGAGAATGAGTTAATTGGGTTTTAGTTCGGTTTTCCTGGATTGGTGATGTGAGGTTATGTTATACAAGTATGTTGATGTGAGTATAGGTATAGGATATCTGTTAGATTTCTTATATATATATATATATATATATATATATATATATATATATATATATATATATATATATATATATATACATAAATATATATATATAATAATTGGGAGCCCTCCCTCCAGACAGAAGCGAGGCGGCCGGTCGTCCCCGGCGGGAGCACCGAGGTTCGCCGCAAACCCCTCCCCCCACCTCCTTGTCATCAGCTGGTTCGCCTGCCCTGTCCATCCCCCTTCCTCGGAGGGCCCCCCTCCTCCCATCGCCCCCGCCTTCCCGGAAGTCCGGTCTTTCCCTGGTCGTCCCCCCTCCCCCTCCTTGTGGTAGCTTCCCCCCTCGTCGGGCTGTTTTTTCCCCTATCTCCTCCTCCCCCCCCGGCGACGACGTCGCCACCCCCGGCACCATCAGCCCCCCCGGGCTCATCGGAGGGTCTCCGACCCTCCTCCGCTGGCTGTCCCCCCTCCGGCCCCCTCCCTCCTCGGCCCTCCGTCGGAGCCGCTCCTTCCTCCCTCGGGCATGCTCTGCCCGGTTCCGGCGCCTCCCCCCTCTCCCCCCTCCCGTCGCTCCCCCGCCCCTTCCTCCATCGGGCATACCTTCCTCGGCAGTGGCCTTCCCAGCTGTTCTCGCTCCGAGGTGGCCTCCGTCCGCGTCCGTCTCGTGTGCCCCAGTCCCCGGCGGCGATGGCACGTCTCCCCTCCGTCTCTCCCAAGCCACCGTCTCGGTTCCCCTGGGCACCCCTCCCCCTCCTCCAGCTCCGGTCGCCGCCCCGGCTGTCCCGTGTGCCCTCGCCAACCCCATGGCAGAGGATCCCCCCTAGCGAGTGGTGCACCGCCCCTCTGGCCTCTAGTAGCTCCCGGCCGGAGCGGCGTGGTCCCTGTGCCACCAGGTCCAGGTCCGAGCCGGCCCCCCCGATCTTCCCTCCTCCGGGCAGATTTCCCAGGCGGACCTGCTCGCCCTATTCCCCTCGCCGGCAGCTGCAAAGCTGTCCTTTGCTCAGTTCGCCTGGAAAGCACCGCGCGGGCGGTAGGCTCCGCGGAGCGACGGCCGGTCCGCTTCTCCACGCCCCTCTCTCGCCGGACGCGGGGGTCGACTCTCCATCTCCGCCGCCCATCCTCCTCCACCGGGGTTGAGCCTCCCCCCACCGGCTCCCTTCCGTCGAGGCTCCCCCGTGTTCGAGCCCCCCTCCGCCACCCCTCGCCGCGGCTCCCCCTCCGCCACCACCCTTCACCGCGGATCCCCCTCCGCCTCCTCCCTTCGCCGCGGCTCCCCTTTCTCTGCCCCGGGGTGAGCCCCCCTCTCCCCCACCCTTTCCTCTCCGTCGGGGTCCTTCCTCGGGCGGTGCGCCGAGCTTTACTCGGTCGGGGCGCTGTGCCCATCGGGCTTTGCGCTGCGGACGCATCGGGCAGAGCTTTCACGCGCCCCGAGACTCTTTGTCCCCCTTTTTTGACTTTTTGATTTTTTACGAATTTTGTTTGAAATTCGTAATCTCAGCCGTTTGGCTGTTAATTTGCTGTATCCTGCTTTCCCTGCCTTTTTTTCAATAAAATCTAGTGTTTACAAAATAAAATAAAAAATAAAAAATAAATTATATATATATATATATATATATATATATATATATATATATATATATATATAGGTAGGTTGCAAGCTCAGAATTCTGAGTTTATGTGTAGGGATATGGGTATGGTTATGTATAGGATTTGATTGTCATGAGATATATAAGTTCTATATAGTTTATGTATTTATGTGGGTTAGTTCCATATTTCTATATATATATATATATATATGTATTTGTGTGAGTGTTGGGTCTATATATAGTGTTATATATGTAGCAGCGGTAAGGTTATATATATATATATATATATATATATATATATATATATATATATATATATGAGATATATATGAGGGGTTGATTTGTACTTTGGGTATAAGTGATGTGAGAGTATAAATGAGGGTTATCTTCATATATAGTATCTTTTATATGTTAGAGTTATATAGATGTGGGGCCTTGCTATATATATGTATTTATTAGTTGTGAGGGCTTACCTTCACATGAGTTTTATATATATATATATATATATATATATATATGTGACTTGGTATCTTAACCTATACCTTGTGTTAGACTATAGATTGACCTAGAAGGTTGTCCAAAGTTGACCACGAGTTGACTTTGACCTAGATTGACCTAGACATGTAGATTGCATTATAAATTTCATTTATTTCATTTTAAACACATTGTAACCTGTGTTGCTCTAAATAGGACTCAGTTACTCCAGTTTGGACATCTATACATATCAGTTGCTCAGTTTATCAGGCGAGTATATTCTCTGATCATTTTAATTCATGATAGTATATATATTGCTTGCTTTAGACTACTTTACTTGATGCTGACACGTTGTTATCACGGACCAGTACTCTATGGATCTTCTTGTGCGATGTTATCTCCTCAGCGGATACATCGGGTATTTCATGTTCTTGCACTTTACCATGTGTATCGTGTACTCCTTGTATTCGTATTATTCGTGTACAAATCGTGTACTCTCATGTACTCTCGTGTGCTCACACGTGTTTTTATGCAAAACTAACCATCGTGTGCGTAACATAACTTGATCAGATCCTTGTGTATTGATCGGGACGGGGGAGTAGAAGTGGTCATGTGATTAAAACCCCTCTAATTTAACTCACGTGCATGTCTATTATACCTTCACGTATAATGGAGACTCGTAGTTTACCTCGTGTGCAAACCTATGCCAATCACATGATCATCTTGTGCTCTAAAATACCTATATTTAGTATAGTTCATAGTTTCTTACTATATTTCATGATTCAGTTTACTTATCCATATCTTCTTTATTTTTTGTACTTATTTACAACACGTCATGTATTTTATTCTACTGCTTGTTCTATATTTCCTGCCATATTTTGGATCTGTTTTGGAGATATGTGCTTGTTTTTGTCCTGATTGGACCCGTTGACAAAATATTACAGATAATTTGGAGGACCCTTGGCACTACCTTTTATGGAGCTGGCATAGACGATACTTGCGACCTGGACCCTCAGGAGGATCTAGTTGTATTGAGGAGACTACCATAGTTTTTAGGCTAGATTGCAAAGCTTTGTCTTTCTTATTTGTGTTGTCTTTGAGTTTGTATTATTCAGATATTATTTAGTGGTGTTGATAACACTTATACTTATTTTATTTCTGGTTGTATCTCACTCTGTGAATTTCATATCTATCTTATCGTGTTGTTTATCTACCTCTAGCTTTTGTGATTGAGTAATATCTTCTGAGATGTCCTCCGATTGGAGAGTATATTCTGTACATTTATATTGTGTTAGATGTTTGAGACCTAGGACAACGTTCTACCGCCGACAGTACGGCGTAGGCTGGACGTACCCACGGTCTCGTGTCCTTACACTGGATGCGGGTCGTGACAAGTACCCTTAAAATAACTAAATACTCTATCTGATACAGTCCAATGTGACTGGTTTGGGTTACTAGTATATCTACTTAGTCTCCCAATAGCAAATACAATATCAGGTTTGGTCTTATTTGTTATATACATAAGGGACCCTATCATCTGTGAATATCTATGTTGTTCTATAGGTGATACTTCACTTATTTCGAACAACATTATTGTAATAAGGAGTAAGGGCATATTTTTTTGTCAAAATACTCAAACTTTCTTAGCATTTTTGCAATTGAATGTGCCAAGGATAGAGTATAGCCCTCTTTGCATTTGGACACTTGCATTCCTAGGATCTGGTTTGCTTCATCTAGGTCCTTCATATCAAACTGGTTAGATAAATAATTCTTAGTATTATTTATCAATTACAGTGAAGATCCTAGAATAAGGATATCATCAACATACAAGCATAAGATGACACAACTTTCATTTGTATTTTTAGAATACAAATATTTGTCATATTCGTTTGGCACAAAACCAAATTCTAGAGTGACTTTGTCAAATTTGTTGTGACATTACTTGGGATCTTGCTTTAGGCCATAAAGTAATTTTACTAATCTACAAACCTTCTTTTCTTGACATTTAGCAATAAAACCTTCAGGTTGCTCTATATATATATTTCTTCCTCTAAATCTCCATTTAGAAATATTGTCTTTACATCTATTGGATGTATTACCATATCATAAATGGAAGCTAAGGCTAGTAGAATTCTAATAGAAGTGATTCTAGGTACATGAGAGTATGTATCAAAATAATCTCTTTGGCTACTAATCTAGCCTTGTATTTTTCTATGGTACCATCGGCTCTAAGTTTTTTTTTTGAAGATCCACTTACAATCTATGAGTTTACTACCTAAAGGTAGGTATGCTAAAAATCAAGTACTATTCTCCTTAATGGAGTTGTACTCATTGTTAATAGCTTCTTTCCAGAAAGGGGCATCAGGAGAAGATATGGATTTTTCATAAGTTGAGGGATCATCCTCTATAAAAAAAAGTGAAGAATCCTTCTCATAAATTCTTTTCAATCCTTTCTCTTTTACTCTTTCTAGGTTCTATATCTTGTTCAGGTTATGAACTTGATATTTGAACATGAAAACTAGTAGATAGAGTAAGAGAAGGGTTGCATGAAGATGATGAAGTTCTATCCTTAAAGGGAAATATATTCTCAAAGTAAACTATATCTCTAGCTTCTATAATTTTATTATTAGATATTTTATTTACTTCAGAATGAGTTACAAGAAATCTATTAGCATTACTATCTAGAGCATATCCTATGAACATAGCATCTACAGTCTTAGGTCCAATCTTCCACTTTTGGTGTTCAGAAATTCCTACCTTAGCTAGACATCCCCAAACTTTAAGGTAATTAATCCTAGGAGTTTGACATTTCCATAACTTATATGGTGTCTAAACATTAGACTTACTGGGTATCCTATTAAGGATATAACGGGCTGACAATAAGGCTTCTTCCCACAGATTATCAGGGGCACCTGAATTGAGAAGCATTACATTTACCATGTCTAACCGGGTGCGATTCTTTCTTTCAGCAACTCCTTTAGACTGTGGTGAATAATGAGCGGTAACCTCATGAATAATTCCATATTCTTTACAGAAGTTAGTCATTTTATTTGAGGTATATTCTCTACCACGATCTGATCTAAGAATCTTAATCTTTCTATCTAACTGCTTTTCAACTTTAGGCTTATATACCTTGAATCTGTCTAGAACTTCATCTTTGGTTTTAAGATGGTTGGTGTAACAATACTTTGAATGATTATCTATAAAATTAACAAAGTATTTCTACCGCCTCGGGTCAAAACCCTATTGGAATCATAAATGTCATTGTGGATAAGTTCTAGAAGTTTGGAATCCCTTTGGACAGATTTGAAAGGTAGTCTAGTATGTTTGGCTTGAACACAAATCTCATATTTGTGTTTATCATCAATAGGAGCCTTAGGAATAAGATCTAAGTTCATCATCCTTTTGAGAGATCCTAGATTCACATGACCTAGTCTGCCATGCCAAACATTGGAGGATTCAACATTAGCGACAACAAAAGAAGAATTTGAAATTTTATTCATAGTACTTAAAATAAAAAGTTCGTCCTTCACAAATCATTTTCCTACAAAAAGTTTATTCTTAGAAAAAACTACTTTATTAGCCTCTATTACAATTTTGTATCCTGATGCTACAAGTAGAGACCCACTAACAAGATTTCTCCTAACCGATGGCATGTAAAGCTGTAACACCCAGTTTTCTGAAATTGGGATATTTTTGAAAATTTATTATTTTTATTATTTATTAGTGGTATTTTAGTCATGGTATGATTTTCTGGTGATTTTAGTTAGGTTAAACCAATTCCTAAGTCATGACTTGTGACTTTGTGATTTTACTAATAAACTCTAGTGTAAACCCTAGCTATTCCTTAACCTAGAGACTAACCATGATCATGTGAGCTTAGCCATAGGCTTAGAACATCAAATTAGGGCTTTTTGGTCTAAAGGGTATTTTGGTAATTTTCTAGGAATTAAGTAGGATTAGTGAGATTTTACTATTCATGGACTTTTGATTAGTGACTTGATAATCCCTAACCTAGTTACCCTAATCTAGAGGTTAGTCCCTAACCTAGAATGACTAGGGATTGGATATTATCATTGGGTCAAAGCTACACAAATATCTAGATATTTACTTATTGATATTTTGCTTGATTTATGCAAAATATCTTAAACCTTTACCAAAGTCTTTGCCTTAACCTAGAAGCAAGCTTTGAAAACCCCCCCCATGCTTGTGGCCGGCCAAGACATCCCATGACAGCCCCCTTGCCCCCCTCTCTCCTATATAGTTAGCACTTAGAATCATTCCCATGGTTTCATGAAAAACCAATTCACAAGAAAAACCTAGAAACCCTTCCACTCATTTAGCCATAACTTCCTCATTTCTCAAGCTTTGAACCTCTAGTTTTCTCCATTAGGTCACCTACAATCTAAGGGAGCCTAGGGAAGTGAGCTACTCAAGTTTCACCAAGGAAGGACAAGTTGGGCTTTGAGGCTAATCACCCTCATTTAGTGAAAATTCAAGATCTTGCACACATAGAGGTAAATATATCTAAACCTAGTTATTTTACTGGTTTTTCTTCATTATTGCATGCATATAGTCATAATATAGTTGTGGGTAGGGTTTGGTGAAATTTAGGAATTGTTTGGTGTCGTATCGGACACGTATCCTACATATAAACCCTAATTATGTTCACTGATTTTGCACACTGTCACATTAATATTTACTCACTGTTTTCTAAATCTTTTTAACCAAAAACCTAGCCTAGACCTTGCTAACCCTAACCCTAATTCACTGACCTCATTTTAGGGTTGTGTCCGTGTCCAAATTGGACACGAACCCACGGTTTTCACAGTGCACAGACACACTGTGCACACACTGTGCACTGTCCCTGAAACCTCACTGTTCGACACTTCGTGTCGTGTCTAGACACGACGTGGACACAAAGTGTCATGCCTAATCCCTAGTCCTAGACCTAGGCTACCCCCTGACACGAGCACGACACGTATTGATGCGTGTGTCGTGTCCACGAGGCCCTGTCCTCGCTGCACGACGCTGTGCACGCTCCCCTGCTACCCGACACCTAGCACGGACACTGTGGGACACGTGGACACGTGAAAATTTACACAGAGGAGGGGGCAACCTCTGTCATGCCCCCCCTCGAGTTTGAGACACGTTGGTGTCGTGTCGAGAGAGCACGGACACGTGCACTGGTCGTGCACTGACAGTGCACGCACACACAGACACTTGACTTTGAGCGTGTCGTGTCCACTCTACACGACACGAGGACACTTCGTACTGACACGAGCACGAAGCCTATCCATAGGCGAACACATTGGACACAACCACGTGGTGTCACGTGTCCCGTGTCGCGAATACGAGACACGCGAAATCACTGACACGCGGTCTAAAACACGTATTTTAGGGCTCCTGATACGCGTGTCGTGTCCACTCTACACGACACGTGGACGCGTATCAGGGCCATGGACACGAAGCCCAACCCTAGGCGCACCTTGGGGCACGAGCACGAGGCCTGTGTCGCGTCGTGTCGTGTCCTAGATCGACTTAGGTTTTTCACTGATACACAGTGTATCAGTGTATTCTCGTTTACCCGAGCGACTTTGAAACGTCGTGGACACGCCGTGTCGTGTCGTGACACCGTGTCAGGCCACTAGGATCCTAGACTAACCTAGGGGCTTCAATTACCAACCAAGATTAGGTTGTCTTAGCTCGGTTTAGTTGGTGTTTGGGTTAACCTAAGATCTAGGTTTGCTGTCCTATTTCCAGTTCCTGTAATTTTCCCAGATTTTGCAAAAATGAATTTTGATTGTATTTTTATGATGATTTTTGCATATAATGCTATGTTATTATTAGGTTAACATGTTGTATATGTATTTGTGTGTGTGGGTGGATTTTGAGGATTTTAGGGTATGTGTACATGTGTATATACACATGTGTATATATAGGTGTAGTGTGTGTGTGTTATGTTGTGTGTGTGTGTGGTTTCCAGTTTCCTGAAACTGGAAACACACCCCCCTGTGTCAGCCTCTAACCCCCCCCTGTTTTCTGTTTCTCTCTCCTTCCCTCTCTCTCTCTCTACCTATATATGTATATGAGTTATATAGTGATATATATATATATATATATATATATATATATATATATGTTATATATATAAGGGTATTATATATATGTGAATGGGATATATATATGTATAAATATAGATTATGGTATTATATATATATGGTTGACTATATATTAGATATATATATGTATATAGACTTGATGTCTTAGTCTATGGTCTAAAGTTACTAGCCTATGGCCCATGGTTAGTGAGTTAGAGTTGACCATTAGGACTAGTAGACCTAGGTTGACTGGCAAGTTGACCCTTGTTGACCAAAGTCAACTATAGGTCAACTTTGACCTAGAATTGACTAGTCTTTGTTTGACTTAATTACCTGACTGACTAGTCTTTGTTTGACCAATACCTTAGTTGGTCTAAGTTTGACTTAGACTTGACCCAGATTGATCATGTTGACTAGTATTTGACTAGTTTGATTAGAGTGTTGACCAGGAGTTGACTTTAACCTAGATTTGACTAACCTTGACTTGTTTGACCTTGTTTGACTCTATTTGACTTAGTTTGATTTCCTGTGATCTAGTATGACTTGATTTGACTTAGTTTGACTGTAGAGTTGACCAAGTTTGACTTTGACCTAGATTGGCTTAGAATTCATATAGATTGCATTGAAGATTTTATTTACCTTCATTTTGGACATGTCATAACTGTATTACTCTATTTTAGGACATTGTGACCCTGGTACAGACATCTGATATTATACTACTCTTTCCAGAGTGTCAGGCGAGTACATTCTCTGATAGTTCTTTCATTACTTGTCATTTACTGTATTTCAGTTCTAGATAGATATATATGATTCTCTGTACAAACACGATTGGTATTGTTGGATCCATTACATGCGACACTCATTTATTTATGTCTGGCCTCTATATCTGGAATCACTACTGGCATCACCCTACTGGAACCATTTCTGGAATCATTTCTGGAATCATTGGCTGGACTCATACTGGTTGTAGTGTTGGATTATGGATTCATTTGTGGGCGGGGAAATACTTGAGTAGACATGTGAACATACCTAAAATCTGGAACCACCTCCCTTGGAACTATTCTGGAATGCTAGCCATCCCACACTTGGCCGAGTGTGCGATGTGCCTGATTACCCCTAGCCGTTTACATGTCGATCTCAGTATTTTAAAACACACTGTTAGAGTATAGGCTGGACTTACCCTGGAATCATGGATCACTTCTGGACTCATTTTACTGGACTCATCTTGTACTGGAATCATCTAGTATTGGATTATATGGACTGGACTCACACTGGGATTACCTTTTATACTGTCTGGACTTATACCATGTTATTCTAGTTCAGCTAGTTCACTACAGTCTTCTTTGCCATGATTTCTTCTCTTGTTAGTTACTTTACTTTCCTTGTACCCTCACTGTTTCTCTACATCATTATCTGTATAAAACTGCCATGCTCATCTATATAACTGTCTAAAAACTGCTTTATAGTCTTTGTCATTTACTTGGGATTTCTAGATGAGATGTGCTCGTTCCTGTCCTGATTGGACCTGTTGAAAATATTACAGATGATACTCCTGACGACACATGCCCTACTTACCATGGACCTGGCGAGGGATTAGCTACCTTTGGTTCCGACTCTCAGGAGTGATTCAGGAGTTTAGCTAGTAGACTTACTTAGCTTTCATGTTTTGAGCTTGTTTGTATTAAACTTGAGATATCGAGTTGTATTAGAGTTTGTTTGAGATATTGTTGTTATTATTTTAGTAGTTTAGTTTCTGTTGTTGTTAGTTGGTATCTAGATTTCTGTGTTATCTTATCGTGCTTAGACTGTGATTGAGTATATCATATCTTTTACTTGTCCTCCCTTCGGAGTTGAGATCTTGGCTAGTACATTATATACACTGCATGAGATTAGTTAGCAACCTAGGACAGCGTTCTACCGCCGACACTGCGGCGTAGGCTGGACGTACCCACTTCTCGTGCCCCTACACAGGGTGCGGGTCGTGACACGTTTTAGTGGTGGCCCATGCAGGTCGAGAGTCGCATTTGTGTGATTTCGTAGTAGCACGACGACTTAGTTGTACTGCTACGAGCCTGCGATAGAATATAGGAATTAAGGTATTAGGATGAGAGTATACTCAATCACTGTTAGGATTTCATGAGAGATTCCGGGACGACCCTTGAGAATCTTATTTTGAACTTCGATATTGAAAACCCTTTTCCTCTTATTTTAATTCACCCTCACTCCTTGATGTTTAAGGGATCTTGGACTATTTAACCTTATTCATCATTACCTCCCTTATATTTTGACCTTCTTTACTGCTAATTTAGCCTTAGTTTTGCAAGCTTATATTTTATCGAGCTTGATCACGACATATTTTATTGGGGGCTAGTACCCACTAACATATTGTCTAATCAGGGCCGGTGCATGATGGTCTGATCAACCTATTGCACTTTGGTTCGCTTTCATATATTATTCTACATGGATGGAGCCACTTGCAGGTTCTGTTCTTTCAAATCCATTCTCATCTTGTTGTGTGATTCCATTAGTACATGTCAGGATATGCTTGTGATATGCTAGATAGCATAGTTACCCTTTTTGAGACTGTAGAATCATGACCAGTAGGTCTATGATTTCATGTTATCTTTTGACTTGATTGACTGGGGGTGTGACCTAGGAGGAGTACGACCATCTTAATTTCGAGGACGAAATTCTTTTAAGGAGGGTAGACTTGTAACACCCAGTTTTCTGAAATTGGGATATTTTTGAAAATTTATTATTTTTATTATTTATTAGTGGTATTTTAGTCATGGTATGATTTTCTGGTGATTTTAGTTAGGTTAAACCAATTCCTAAGTCATGACTTGTGACTTTGTGATTTTACTAATAAACTCTAGTGTAAACCCTAGCTATTCCTTAACCTAGAGACTAACCATGATCATGTGAGCTTAGCCATAGGCTTAGAACATCAAATTAGGGCTTTTTGGTCTAAAGGGTATTTTGGTAATTTTCTAGGAATTAAGTAGGATTAGTGAGATTTTACTATTCATGGACTTTTGATTAGTGACTTGATAATCCCTAACCTAGTTACCCTAATCTAGAGGTTAGTCCCTAACCTAGAATGACTAGGGATTGGATATTATCATTGGGTCAAAGCTACACAAATATCTAGATATTTACTTATTGATATTTTGCTTGATTTATGCAAAATATCTTAAACCTTTACCAAAGTCTTTGCCTTAACCTAGAAGCAAGCTTTGAAAACCCCCCCCATGCTTGTGGCCGGCCAAGACATCCCATGACAGCCCCCTTGCCCCCCTCTCTCCTATATAGTTAGCACTTAGAATCATTCCCATGGTTTCATGAAAAACCAATTCACAAGAAAAACCTAGAAACCCTTCCACTCATTTAGCCATAACTTCCTCATTTCTCAAGCTTTGAACCTCTAGTTTTCTCCATTAGGTCACCTACAATCTAAGGGAGCCTAGGGAAGTGAGCTACTCAAGTTTCACCAAGGAAGGACAAGTTGGGCTTTGAGGCTAATCACCCTCATTTAGTGAAAATTCAAGATCTTGCACACATAGAGGTAAATATATCTAAACCTAGTTATTTTACTGGTTTTTCTTCATTATTGCATGCATATAGTCATAATATAGTTGTGGGTAGGGTTTGGTGAAATTTAGGAATTGTTTGGTGTCGTATCGGACACGTATCCTACATATAAACCCTAATTATGTTCACTGATTTTGCACACTGTCACATTAATATTTATTCACTGTTTTCTAAATCTTTTTAACCAAAAACCTAGCCTAGACCTTGCTAACCCTAACCCTAATTCACTGACCTCATTTTAGGGTTGTGTCCGTGTCCAAATTGGACACGAACCCACGGTTTTCACAGTGCACAGACACACTGTGCACACACTGTGCACTGTCCCTGAAACCTCACTGTTCGACACTTCGTGTCGTGTCTAGACACGACGTGGACACAAAGTGTCATGCCTAATCCCTAGTCCTAGACCTAGGCTACCCCCTGACACGAGCACGACACGTATTGATGCGTGTGTCGTGTCCACGAGGCCCTGTCCTCGCTGCACGACGCTGTGCACGCTCCCCTGCTACCCGACACCTAGCACGGACACTGTGGGACACGTGGACACGTGAAAATTTACACAGAGGAGGGGGCAACCTCTGTCATGCCCCCCCTCGAGTTTGAGACACGTTGGTGTCGTGTCGAGAGAGCACGGACACGTGCACTGGTCGTGCACTGACAGTGCACGCACACACAGACACTTGACTTTGAGCGTGTCGTGTCCACTCTACACGACACGAGGACACTTCGTACTGACACGAGCACGAAGCCTATCCATAGGCGAACACATTGGACACAACCACGTGGTGTCACGTGTCCCGTGTCGCGAATACGAGACACGCGAAATCACTGACACGCGGTCTAAAACACGTATTTTAGGGCTCCTGATACGCGTGTCGTGTCCACTCTACACGACACGTGGACGCGTATCAGGGCCATGGACACGAAGCCCAACCCTAGGCACACCTTGGGGCACGAGCACGAGGCCTGTGTCGCGTCGTGTCGTGTCCTAGATCGACTTAGGTTTTTCACTGATACACAGTGTATCAGTGTATTCTCGTTTACCCGAGCGACTTTGAAACGTCGTGGACACGCCGTGTCGTGTCGTGACACCGTGTCAGGCCACTAGGATCCTAGACTAACCTAGGGGCTTCAATTACCAACCAAGATTAGGTTGTCTTAGCTCGGTTTAGTTGGTGTTTGGGTTAACCTAAGATCTAGGTTTGCTGTCCTATTTCCAGTTCCTGTAATTTTCCCAGATTTTGCAAAAATGAATTTTGATTGTATTTTTATGATGATTTTTGCATATAATGCTATGTTATTATTAGGTTAACATGTTGTATATGTATTTGTGTGTGTGGGTGGATTTTGAGGATTTTAGGGTATGTGTACATGTGTATATACACATGTGTATATATAGGTGTAGTGTGTGTGTGTTATGTTGTGTGTGTGTGTGGTTTCCAGTTTCCTGAAACTGGAAACACACCCCCCTGTGTCAGCCTCTAACCCCCCCTGTTTTCTGTTTCTCTCTCCTTCCCTCTCTCTCTCTCTACCTATATATGTATATGAGTTATATAGTGATATATATATATATATATATATATATATATATATATATATATATATGTTATATATATAAGGGTATTATATATATGTGAATGGGATATATATATGTATAAATATAGATTATGGTATTATATATATATGGTTGACTATATATTAGATATATATATGTATATAGACTTGATGTCTTAGTCTATGGTCTAAAGTTACTAGCCTATGGCCCATGGTTAGTGAGTTAGAGTTGACCATTAGGACTAGTAGACCTAGGTTGACTGGCAAGTTGACCCTTGTTGACCAAAGTCAACTATAGGTCAACTTTGACCTAGAATTGACTAGTCTTTGTTTGACTTAATTACCTGACTGACTAGTCTTTGTTTGACCAATACCTTAGTTGGTCTAAGTTTGACTTAGACTTGACCCAGATTGATCATGTTGACTAGTATTTGACTAGTTTGATTAGAGTGTTGACCAGGAGTTGACTTTAACCTAGATTTGACTAACCTTGACTTGTTTGACCTTGTTTGACTCTATTTGACTTAGTTTGATTTCCTGTGACCTAGTATGACTTGATTTGACTTAGTTTGACTGTAGAGTTGACCAAGTTTGACTTTGACCTAGATTGGCTTAGAATTCATATAGATTGCATTGAAGATTTCATTTACCTTCATTTTGGACATGTCATAACTGTATTACTCTATTTTAGGACATTGTGACCCTGGTACAGACATCTGATATTATACTACTCTTTCCAGAGTGTCAGGCGAGTACATTCTCTGATAGTTCTTTCATTACTTGTCATTTACTGTATTTCAGTTCTAGATAGATATATATGATTCTCTGTACAAACACGATTGGTATTGTTGGATCCATTACATGCGACACTCATTTATTTATGTCTGGCCTCTATATCTGGAATCACTACTGGCATCACCCTACTGGAACCATTTCTGGAATCATTTCTGGAATCATTGGCTGGACTCATACTGGTTGTAGTGTTGGATTATGGATTCATTTGTGGGCGGGGAAATACTTGAGTAGACATGTGAACATACCTAAAATCTGGAACCACCTCCCTTGGAACTATTCTGGAATGCTAGCCATCCCACACTTGGCCGAGTGTGCGATGTGCCTGATTACCCCTAGCCGTTTACATGTCGATCTCAGTATTTTAAAACACACTGTTAGAGTATAGGCTGGACTTACCCTGGAATCATGGATCACTTCTGGACTCATTTTACTGGACTCATCTTGTACTGGAATCATCTAGTATTGGATTATATGGACTGGACTCACACTGGGATTACCTTTTATACTGTCTGGACTTATACCATGTTATTCTAGTTCAGCTAGTTCACTACAGTCTTCTTTGCCATGATTTCTTCTCTTGTTAGTTACTTTACTTTCCTTGTACCCTCACTGTTTCTCTACATCATTATCTGTATAAAACTGCCATGCTCATCTATATAACTGTCTAAAAACTGCTTTATAGTCTTTGTCATTTACTTGGGATTTCTAGATGAGATGTGCTCGTTCCTGTCCTGATTGGACCTGTTGAAAATATTACAGATGATACTCCTGACGACACATGCCCTACTTACCATGGACCTGGCGAGGGATTAGCTACCTTTGGTTCCGACTCTCAGGAGTGATTCAGGAGTTTAGCTAGTAGACTTACTTAGCTTTCATGTTTTGAGCTTGTTTGTATTAAACTTGAGATATCGAGTTGTATTAGAGTTTGTTTGAGATATTGTTGTTATTATTTTAGTAGTTTAGTTTCTGTTGTTGTTAGTTGGTATCTAGATTTCTGTGTTATCTTATCGTGCTTAGACTGTGATTGAGTATATCATATCTTTTACTTGTCCTCCCTTCGGAGTTGAGATCTTGGCTAGTACATTATATACACTGTATGAGATTAGTTAGCAACCTAGGACAGCGTTCTACCGCCGACACTGCGGCGTAGGCTGGACGTACCCACTTCTCGTGCCCCTACACAGGGTGCGGGTCGTGACAAAAGCACATCATAGAGAGGTAGAATTTTTTCGATGTTATCTTCATATCTATTCTTTCTCTTTTGACATGTAATTCTTTAATTATTTTTTTATATTTAAAGTTGAATTATTAAATATAAGTTGTTGAAATAATAATATTATTATTTAGAGAATTCAATTAGTGATAAAAATATTTATTTTTTAAAACAACAAGAATACAATATTTTGGAATTATGGTAACCCCCAACCTTTTCCATTCCGTAACCCCCAATATTTTCTATTCCGTAACCCCCGACCCTTTCTATCCATAACTTCCTTTTATTTCTCTATAAAAAGAGAAATGTTGAGACATAACTTAAGCATTACCATCTTCTTCCTTTGGAGCAACCCAGCGACCCGTGCCGCACTCGCCGACCGGACCTTCTTTCCGTGTCCGCATCTGCCGAGGAGGTTTTGTACGATGTCGTGTTGAATATTTAGTTTTAGTTATTAATGCATTTTAATATATATATTTTTTTTATTTTTTTATTTTTTAAACAAACATGATTTATTGAAAAGTAAGGTGAGCTCAAAAAGAACAATACAGGTACAGGGCAGGAAAATACCAAAAGGCCCTGATAAACACGAAAACTAAAACAACATATGCAAATACGACATTTCACAATTTTGATAAACCAAAATTTCGAAATATTGTACGGTTCCTAAGCATTTTGAAAATTTGAAAAACCAAATTTCAAAATGTTGAAATTTAAAAAACCGTAGCACAGTTGAGTGGGAGGGGGCTTCGGTAACTGTTTTCGAGCAAAGTGGAGGAAAAGGGCGCGAAGCCCAAGTCGGGGGAGTGGGCGCGTAACCCAAGACGGGCCTGCCCGAGGGGAGGGGGCACTCGGCTCGATGAGCCTCGGGCCCCCCCAGCGCTGTGCCCGGAGGCGGGCCGAGAGAGGTAGGGTGGTCTGGCGAGGAGGAGTCCTGGCAGTGGACGGAGGCAGCCGGAGGGGGCCCGGGCACGGCGGAGAAACAGCCGGAGGCGACCGGGCGAGGCGGCGAGGGAGGGGATGGGGGTGGCACAACCACCAAGGGGAGGGCGCGGTGGCACGGCCTCCGGGCGGAGCGAACCCGGTGGGGACCGGGCGGGGGAGGCATCCGCCGCGCGAAGGGGGACATCCGGCGTCAGCTCCAGAAGGGACCTGAGGGAAGGGGGCTGTCACGCCGAGGGGGTGAAGGGGGTGGTGGAGGGGACTCACGGCCGCCGAGAGGAGGGTGGGGTGGCCGGCCAGCGGTGGGGAGGACCAACCACCGACCGGGGGGGTCCTCCTGCAAGAGTCGGAGAGAGCGCCGGAGGCCACCACCCGGGGGGGTGGGGTGGCGCCGACATCGTCGCAGGAGGGAAGCTAAAAGGCGCCGGCGGCTGCGCAGCCACGCAGGGCCACGAGGGGGTCTCGCTGGGGGGAGCGCCGCCGCCGAGAGAGGAGCACGGGGCTTCTCGTCCCTCTTCCCCTTTATATATATATATATATTTTTCTTCTCGTCCCTCTTCCCCTTTATATATATATATATATATATATATATATATATATATATATATATATATATATATATATATATATATATAATTGTAATTGTGTGTATTTTATTGTATTTCGATATTTTAAACACTGTAAAATTAGTTTATGGTCATTAATTTAGATAATCAACAATCAACTTTTCAAAAATAACTAATTTATATTTATATTTTATTTTAATAAAAATCTAAAAAGAAATTTTGGGTATTTCTATATTTTAATTTTTAGAAAATATTAAATGCTGCTGAAAAATAAAGTAAAATTCATTATAAATTACTGCACTTTCTGTAGATTAACATAGTATATTTATTTGTAAATTTTACTGTAGTTTTTACATTTAATTAATTAGTTTCTATTAGGGTATTTATGGATTTAAAATTAAATATTGTTTTATAATGTAATTAAATTAGTTGCAAAAGTTATGAAAATTGTTTCTTCTCAATTTTTAGTCTATGTTGACAATTATAAATTATGAACATGATGTTTTGAAGTTTCTAATTATTTAAGTGAGCGACTTTGTGGCACGACTTTGAATACGGTATTTTATCCTTTAATTAAATAAATTGCTTTTTAGTAACAAAATTCTTTTAAATGAATTGTAAACAATAACTTTTTAACTTAGTAAACAAATCTATTTTTGTCTCTATTTACTATACCTTATTATTCTAGTAGTATTTATGTATAGATTTAGGTTATGTGTTGCGTAGCAACTTATCCTTTGGCTAACGTTACCGTAGTTAGCTTTTTAGCGTGTCATAGTTAGTTTAGTTGAGACAACACTTAAACTTAGAGATTATTTAGACTGAGAACATGTTGTCCCATTGTACAGTATGAGGACTCCGGACACTGATCATCGAGCATCATATTTTCGGTAAAACAAGGCAAGTACAGTACATCTTTACATTACAGTTCATGATTTCTATTTTGCAAGTTGGACTTCGTGATACGTTTCTTATCTTTCCTATAAGTTATTCTTTACATGAATCTCAAGTTGCATTTTAGCATTCCTCAAGTTGTACTTTTCTTACATGTTTCATGTTGTACTTCTCTTTTCTTACACTTGCATGGGTTGGGAAAATGTCTAGTTAAGATGTGATCAAAGCCCGTAGTGTAGTACATGTATCCGAGCTTGATTGCACATCGTGTACGTGTAGTCAATGTCATACCCCCAAGTTGTCTTTATTTACATATTACATGTTCTCCTATTATAGCCGATCACATGCCAACTAGCTTTTCAAATCACTTTACATCTTCATAACACTTGTCATATTTCAACTGCTATTTTCTGCTGTAATTACATTACTCTTTTTGTCATTTCCTTATTCTTATGTCTTCTATATTTGTCAATTACATGTTTCAGTAATTGTAAGATGTAGGGTTGTATTTTGCTCCATTCCTGATTTGATCGCTGCAGGTGAATTGACCGAGGAGGAGTTGCTTTGCAATTCATACTATGGACCTATCACGGATACGCTAGATCACATCCCAGAGGATGACCCTGCTGGGGAATACCCTATAGCTTAGCTTACATTTCGCATTTGAACTTGGTTTATAATAACTAGTTACATTCATTTGGTTGGATTTGTCTCCAGTTTACTCTTGCTTTGGGAATGTAAGTAAGTGACGTCTTTGGACTTATTTCTTGTTTATCTCGATATAAATGTTGGGATTAATCTGATCTAATATAATTTTAAAGATAATAAAAGATTTAAAACATCTTACTACGTTGTGTCTCATAGCGTAGGCTGGATGTGTCCGACACATATTTGAATATTCGGGAGTAGGTCGTGACATATTTTTAATGGTAGCCCATGCATGTCTGCTTAATAACACTTAGGACATATAGTGTTAATTAGGAGATTTGTTGGATTAAGAAGAATCATCACAGAATAGGACCGGTAGCATATATAGTTAGGATTATTATTTTAGTTTTTCTTCCTAGATAGATTACTTATTTCTTCCTTGCATTCCAGAGAATGACTACTTCACGAGCTTCTGAGGATGAGGCTTCTTCTGCTCATCCTAGATGACAAGGGGATGTATAACCTACCCCTCTACCTGTCATATTCCTGGTGTCCCTGCTATCCTTCCATCCACTGGCCCTATCATCTAGACACCCCATACTCAATCTACACCTACTCTTCCACCTGCACCAGGCCTTATCCCAGTATAGGCTACTGTCACCTTGGATGGGAACCAACTCCTTGGTTTATTTCAGAGGTTCCTAGCGACCCACTAGAAGCAGACTGCCCTACATAGACAGAGCCTAGAGCGTACAACAACCCCACCACCTTGAGAGCCTCAGCCCCGAACCCTGACTATGCAAGACTTTATAAAGCTGTGACTGAAGGAGTTTACAGAAACCGAAGGCATCATCTATGCCGATGACTGGTTAGATACTATGGAGAGGAAGATCAGAGGAGCTAAACTGCCCGACGACCTCAAAGTCGAGGTAGTAGGTTTTGTGCTGACAGACCTAGCTGCTACTTGGTTCAAGAATGAACCAACTTTCACCACGGAAGAAGCCACCTGGGAGCAGTTCAAGACTCTATTCAAGAGAAAGTTCTTCTCTGTTACGACCAGGGAGGCGTTTGGACGACAGTTTCAGAACCTAGAGCAAGGGAACCACTCAGTTGAGGAGTACGCTGCAGAGTTCAGACGTTTGAGCCGTTTTGCCCCCAATTTAGTTGCAGACCCTGAGGAGATAGCGAGTAGGTTCCGCTATGGACTTGCTCCAGAGATTAGCGTCCTACTGACGGCCAATGGAACGATGAGCTATTGTCAGAGCCTGGATGTAGCACGGAGTCTAGAGGCTCGTCTAATGGCCTGCAACAAGAGGCCGTATGCCAGTACCAGTCACTTTGAGGGCCCTGCCAAGCGCCTTGTATTTCAGTCGAGACCGATTGTACATCAGCAGCAACAAGCTTATCGACCACCAGCAATTCAGCAGTAGCAGCATCGGCCACCTCTCAGGACACCAGCACCCCAGCATCACAAAATAGTACCTATTATATACACCTACTACAGGAGGCCTGATCATGAGCATGAATAGGAGCTTCCGCACCACCAGGACATATTGCACCTCATCCTAGAGCACCGCTTTCGACTCAGCAGTAGAGGTTTGGGACATGTCAATTTTTTAGAAAATTGACATTCAAATAATTTTCTAGAAATTAATATAATAGTTTAATATTTTGTTTAATTTGTAAAACCCATAGATGGCCGATGATTCACTGAATTAGTAGCGGTTAGCCATAATTACAACAACTTTCAACCAAATCGAGATTGTGCCGCACACGTCAACTGCAACTTAACTCCAAGCAAGTACACTATTGCTTTATATTCTTATTATATTGTAATGCAATTAGTCATTGTGTTTTCATTGATATCCAGTTGAGACACGATTGTTACCCGATAGTCTCATTGTATCGTTGAAATCGTTTATTGACTGTTTAGTGAGTCGGAAGGAGAAATGCTAAATAGGTATGTGAACAAATCCCAATGAATGTCAATGTGGATAGCTAAGCCATACACCTCACATATGGGTTTGTCGTACCAAAAATGATAGCCATCTATGATGTGCCGTATTAGTCCAGTCGTTCACATATCTAAAAGTATTTCAAACACATTGTCTGTTTTATTATACAAGTTCATTGCTAGTTGTCTCGTTTATACATGTTTTTTCTAATATTTCTTGTACATGTTTATCGGTTCTAGTGCATACACATGTTTTCTTTATTTATACTGCATCTCTACTGTCTAGCCTATTTTGTATTAAGTTATATTATTACAATAGGGTTGTAATTTGCTCCTTTTCTGACTGGATTATTGCAGGTGACTTGGCATGCTTCCTACTTTTGTGCTATGGACTATACGGAAGAGATAGAGACCTTGGAGGCCGACTTTGGATTCTATATAGATAGTTCTTTTAAATGTTTAGAGGATTTGTTCCTAAAAATCAGTTATGTTGTATTATTGGATTTATAAATAAAATAGTTGTTGTGAATGAGCAAATAGATATGATTTTGTCATTTGAGTTGACATTGAGATCTAGACAACGTACTACCGCCGATGCTGCGGCGTAGGCTGGACTTGGCTACGTACTCGTATCCCAAAAAGCGGGAGTAGGTCATGACACTTCCGCACCACTAGGACATGTTGCACCTCAGCTTAGAGCACTGCTTTCGACTCAGCAGCAGAGGTTTAGGCCGCAGCAGCAACAAAGAGCAGCTCAGGGGAGAGCCTATGCTATGGCTATTGATGCACCAGAGCCAATACCGAAAATAGTACCTGAGCCAGAGCATGAGCTAGTAGCTAATGTCATCACAGGTCTTATTTCACTACATTCTTATCCAGCTAGTGTATTATTTGATTTTGGCGCTTTATATAGTTTTCTATCGCTTGTTCATCTGTCTTATTTATACATGTTCTTGCTAATATTTCTTGTACCTGTTTATCGTTTCTAGTACATACACATGTTTTCTTTATTTCTACTGCATCTCTACTGTCTAGCTTATTTTGTATTAAGTTATATTATTATAATAGGGTTGTACTTTGCTCCTTTTCTGACTGGATTATTGTAGATGACTTGGCATGCTTCCTACTTTTGTGCTATGGACTATACGGGGGAGATAGAGACCTTGGAGGCCGACCTTGGATTCTATATTAGATAGTTCTTTTAAATGTTTAGAGGATTTGTTCCTAAAAATCAGTTATGTTGTATTATTGGATTTATAAATAAAATAGTTGTTGTGAATGAGCAAATATATATGATTTTGTCATTTGAGTTGACATTGAGATCTAGACAATGTATTACCGCCGATGCTATGGCGTAGGCTAGACTTGGCTACGTACTCGTATCCCAAAAAGCGGGAGTAGGTCATGACACTTTTGCACCACCAGGACATGCTGCACCTCAGCATAAAGCACCTCTTCCGACTCAGCAGCAGAGGTTTGGGCTGCAGCAGCAGCAAAGAGCAGCTCAGGGGAGAGCCTATGCTATGGCTATTGATGCTCGAGAGCCAATACCGAAAATAGTACCTGAGCCAGAGCATGAGCTAGTAGCTAATGTCAACACAGGTCTTATTTCACTACATTCTTATCCAGCTAGTGTATTATTTGATTTTGGCCCTTTATATAGTTTTCTATCGCTTGTCTATCGCTTGAGTTTGTACATAGACATAACATTATCACTAGACCCACTAAAGAAATTGGTAGAGTTATGACGGGAGGGGAGCAATATCCATTAGTGATATGTATAGCTACCCTATCCTTATAGATGGGAGAGAGTTTAGGGCACAATTTTTCGTAATACCTCTTCCCGAGTACGATGTTGTACTGTGAATGTACTAGCTTAGTGATTCACATGCAGTCATAGATTGTTTTGTTGGAAGTATATTGTTCAATCCCCCAGGAAAGGAGGAGTTTAGAGTAAGAAGAGCAGAGATTATGGGTGAGACCAACTTTGCTGCTAGAGTTGAAGAGCAAGTACGACCCGCACCCGCTTTTCCGGATACGAGGCGTGTCCAAGCCAGCCTACGCCGCAGAGTCGACGGTAGAATGCTGTCAAGCCCGCAAGAAATAAATGCTCAAAATAAACATTATTGCTCATTCACATTTCCATATTTTATTACAATATTTAGAATATTTAATTCAAAAAAAAACCACAATGTCTCACAAAATAGTAAAGTCAACTAGCTCCACTATCTAGGTTGACCTCAGCGTACCCATGTCTTTCCAGTGCTAAGAATGATCGCGGCTAAACCTGAAAAATATTGGTTTCCAGTCAGGAATGGAACAAGCACACAAACCGACGGTAATGCGAGAACATAACAGAATTAACAAGACATGAAAATAACATATGAGATATGAAAACTGGAAAGTATTGATGACATGGCACGGTGGAAAAGAAAAGAAAAATAAATAAAAGACAACTATATATGTGGTGTGAAATATCCGTTTCGACATGTGAACGGCTATGGGGTAAATCCGGCACACTGCACGTGTCGTGTGCAGCTGCTATCAGGCAAGAATAGACATTTTGGGGATATTTCTGGGTAGTCCACATGTCTACTAAGATATTTCTCCTCCCGACTACTCCGTGTGACGAGCGTGTCAACAACCAGCAAGATATATGTATAAACATGAAATGAGAAGACTACTATGAATCGAAAGCAATCAGAAAGTGTACTTGCCTGAAGTCCTTAGCTGGTGAAACCGATAATTCTATTTTATTCATGATAGTCTGAATAGCCTAGGTTCGATATGCAGTAGTCAGAATTTGCACGAGTTAGGATATTTATGATTTATCACGATCAAGATTAATCTATTCTATAATTTAAAATAAAATCTAAATAAGGAAAAATATTTATAAACTACTTAGAAAATATATAACACACCTTAAACTATATCCTAATACACAAAAGGTTTTTGGTAAATATTTGAAAGTATGGAAGTAATTTAAAGGGCCAATAGTTCAAGTCCCAAATTAACATTTATTTAAAAGAAATCATTATATATAACCCATTATAAATAATCCAGTATGTATAAATCAACTATATATAAAATATGTATAACTATTTAGAAAACTTGCATATTTGGAAAACTTATATTAGTCAAAATATTGTAAAGATAAATATAAAATCATAATTTCGTCCAACCTTAGTTTTAATTCAAAAACTGCATAATAATATATTAGAAATATTTTAACAATATTGATATTTATTGAAACCAATAGAATAATAATAATCAAACATTATTTGTAATAAATAATATTAATAATGGTAATAGAGCCATAGCATTGTACTATGTACAGACATATAAGTCCCAAAATCCATTTATATGAATCTTTATCTAAACTAACTATAACAGCAGTGATATAAAAATAATTATATCAATAACTTCCAATTTATATGGTATTAAAAATTACTTACATGTCTGTTATATAAAAATAATAATACTAATAACATATTAAATAATCTACTACTCCTTCACAGCTCCCATTCCCAAGCTAACAAATAATCTGTGAGAGGACGATAGAGAGAGAGAGAGAGAGAGCGCGAGAGTTGAGGAAGAGGGAAAAGATTGGGGCTCACCATGGGGTGGGCGGCTGCGTAGTCGAGCCAGCGGCGGAGGTCGAAGTGGAAGACGGAGGAGGCGGGTGAGGAGATGCGGAGGAGCAACTCGGCGCGGCTCCGGCGACGCGGGTGCTGCAGACGAGGGTGACATGCGACGGAGATGCCGGCCGGTCGGGGCGTGCTGGATCCCCTTTCACGGCTGCAGGCGCCGTCATCTGCTCGATCCGAGCGAGGGGCTCGTCGACGGAGGGGTGGACGAGAAGGTCAGGCGGCAGCTGAGGTCAGAGCGCGGGTGGCGCTGCAGACACGAAGAGGCGGAGGAAACTCCCGATCTGGCTGGAGCTACGTCGCCGGCCAGTCGGAGGCGGGGTACCCGAGGCACCATCGTCCCCCAGTCCCGCGTCGCCATCGGGAACCACACGGGCTGCTACGGCGGCTGAATCGGCATGGGCAGCGGTTTGAAGGCCAGGTTAGGGTTAGGGCTCCTGACGTGGTGCGGAGGTGGAGATAACGACGGGGCGGGGAACCGGTTGTGGTGGTACTGGTGGTGGAAGAAGCCGTAGTTCCTCCTCTGGTGGTTGTAGTGGCTGTTCCGTCCGCCGCGGCGGCTGCCAGAAGGGTTTGGGCTCCTGTTCGGGGTCAGCTGTGCACGCAGGGTCAGGCGCAGGCGACGAAGTGCGCCATCTCCCGGTCGTATGGTACGGCTGAGGCGCGAGGGGTCCGGTACGACGGTGCTGGTTCGTCGACGGAAACGGGAACAGATCGGCCACGAGACCGCGAGTACAGTCGACAATGACGTGGAGGATCCGTGGCGCTCCATGATCTGTGCAGCACGGTCACGACGGATGACCGAGGCGAACGAGACGTCGGCGTTGACAGGAGTCACGTCCGGGAGACACGGAGACAGACCGCTGGTGATCGGCACAGAGGTAAAGATTTGGGTTTTGCAGGTTTTGCAGGTTTTGCTTTGTTTATGGTTTGGTGGTTGGGGTTGACTCGACCGGAGTTTGTCTAATGGTGGTGGTGGTGGTGAGAGCATTGGCAGAGATGGGCGAAGGCAGTTGGCAACCGCTAACAATTGTTGGTAGTCGCAGGAGTCAGAAACATCAAATTGTGTATTGTCCGGTGTGTCGGACACAAAACTACTGCTGTAGAATTGTAATGGACACAAGATAGTAAAATTTGTGAGTGGACACGGACAACACGGGTCCGGACACGACTGATGCGTGAACATGGACACTGGAACACGAAATTGGGTGATAGCTTTGATGGTAAATGACAGAGAGGGTGGCGCTGTCATGGTGTTGGCGTTGGTTTTTCGGTAGATGGGTTGGTGAAAGGAGGCAAGGAGAGGTCGTAGTAGACGGTAATGGAGAAGAAACTAATAAGTCTCCTTAATAGGAGAAGACTCATGTTTAAAATCTTAACTAGATAAGAACGTTATCTAAATAGATAACCCTTCTTCCTTTCCAATAAATTTAGAACCATTTAATCTAACCATTTCCATAAATATAATAATATCCAGATTGTATACACAATAATATCAATTTATTTCAATTACAACTTAGTATTAACGATTAAATTCTATTAGATAATTCTCTGAATAAAATTGAATAGAATCTTGGTACGAATGCATCTAATCGCAAACTATAAATGATTGCTATAAGAATAAATATCACATGAATTCAAATATCAAATCAAAACTAAGTTACCATATTATTTAAATCTCTGTTTGGTATTACCCAATAAATTAATTTATTTATATATATATATATATATATATATATATATATATATATATATATATATATATATATATATATATTCGAACGTAATCCCATAATAGATTAAAGTACAATCGATATTGTCAAATACTAATTTAAAACGGACTTCTACAAGTTCGAATCTTAACGTAATTAATACAATCTAAAATATGATATTTGATAGGAATAATAATTCAAAGTATTGCTTAATATTTTATTGGACAATTAAAACATATAATTCGAATACATCAAATAATTAATCATTACGAAATGATATTCGTAGCTATCAAACAACTTATTTTAAAACGAATATATTTTCTAATATTTTAAATATATATATTCGATAATATCTATTTTAAAACAACTTGGACAAAAACTTTTTAGAATTAAACAAAATAATTATTGAATTAAATAAATTCTAGGTTTAATCAAAGTCAATCTATGATGATTTAAAATTTATACTAGCTATTATTAATAACATTAAAATACATTTAGCCTAATAAAACTTAATATTTTGTAAATAATAATACTTTAAAATAATTCCTTGAAGTAACACTCTTACTAAAGGATATTTTGAAATATATTTTAGATTAATTAACATGTCTAATTATATTGTTTATAAAATCGTATGAAAATAGTTTCACAAATATAAAAATTATGATACCACATATTTTCCAACTAGAAATAAAGTTAATAAAATAATAATAAAACTGAAATCCGGGAAGAGGAGTTACAGTTTTGTTGGCAGTATATTGTTCAATCCCCCAGGAAAGGAGGAGTTTAGAGTAAGAAGACCAGAAATTATGGGTGAGACCAACTTTGCTGCTAGAGTTGAAGAGCAAGTACCTCCCCATCCTATCACCACGGAATTCATGGATGTCTTCCCAGAAGATCTTCCAGGTCTTTGGCCTAACAGAGATGTGGAGTTCTCTATAGATCTGATTCTGTGATCAAAACCGATATCTCAGAGCTGCTATATAGTGAATTCCAAAGAATCCAAGGAGATGAAGGACCGGATCGATGAGTTACTAAGCAAAGGCTTCATCAGATCCGGAGCGTTGCCATAGGGAGCACCAGTTCTTTTGTAACAAAAAAGGATGATACAGTTCGGATGTGTATCGACTATAGGGCCTTAAACAATGTTACTATCAAGAACAAATATCCTTTGCCTCGGATAGACGATTATTCGATCAGTTGAGCGGGGCAAAGGTGTTCTCGAAGATAGATATGAGATCGAGATATCACCAGGTGATGGTGAAGGCTGAAGACATTCCGAAGACTACATTCAACACCAGATACGGGCAGTATGAGTTCCTAGTTATGCCTTTAGGACTCATAAATGCACCTGCCATCTTCATAAACCTTATGAACATGGTTTTCCATGACTATCTGGATCGGTTTGTCGTAGTATTCATTGACGACATACTTATTTATTTGAAGACTTCTGAGGAACATGTTGAGCACTTACGGATAGTACTGGGGATTATGAGGAAGGAGAAGCTATGCGGCAAGCTATCCAAGTGCAAGTTCTTCTTAGACGAAGTAGAGTTTCTTGGTCATGTGGTCACAGAAGAGGGTATTGCAGTGTACCCAAAGAATATTGCAGCAGTCGAGACGTGGACCACTACAAAGTCAGTTGTAGAGATCAGGAGTTTTTTGGGCTTAGTTGGCTACTACCGAAAGTTCATGAAGGACTTTGTAAAAGTGGCCGAGCCTATGACCAAGCTGACAATAAAGAATGAGGAGTACATTTGGACAGAAGAGTGTCATGCAGCATTTAAGAAACTGAAGAAAAGACCGACGACCGCACCAGGTTGCCATTACCTTCGGGGAATAGAGGATTTTTTATCTACAGTGATGCCTCAGGGAAGGGGATGGAATGCGTTCTCCAACAGAATGAGAAAGTAATTGCTTATGCATCTAGGAAGTGACAGACTCATGAGAAGAACTATCCTACCTACGACTTGAAGCTAGCTTTGCTCTGTAGTTGTTGAAATACTATCTATATGGGGAGCTTGTGGAAATATTTACAGACCACAAGAGTTTAAAGTATGTGTTTACCCAGAAGGAGCTGAATATGAGACAACGAAGATGGCTAAAGCTGATGAAGGATTTTGACACTAACCTCAAGTACCACCCTAGAAAGGCCAATGTTGTTGCGGATGCACTTAGCAGATACCTAGTGGCTATGTATCTGAACAGGGACAGACATCTACTTGAGGAGTTGGAGAAGCTCGACATAGAGATTATTCTACCTGGAGCAGAGATGCAGATTATGAGCATGCAGATCCAGTCCAGTCTAATAGAGAAGATCAAGGAGACTCAGTTCCTTGATACTAGGCTTCGTCAACTAAGAGTAAAGATAGATGCAGGACTTCTAGATAATTTTAATATAGCTGATGATGGATCGTTGAGGCATATGGCACCAAACTGTGTGTACCGGAAAGTAGTTTGAGAGAAGAGATTATGCAGGTAGCTCATCAGTCGCAGTATTCCATACATCCCGGTGCCAACAAAATGTACAAGGACATACAGGAACATATCTGGTGGTACGATATGAAGAGGAACGTTGCCAGATTCGTTTACCATTCCTTGTTTGCCAATAGGTGAAGGCAGAGAGACAGAGGCCAACTGGATTTCTACAGCCTTTATCCATTCGAAGTGGAATAGGAACACATCACGATGGACTTTGTCTCGGGGCTTCCTTGTTCCCAAGGAGAAAATGATGCCATCTAGGTCATAGTTGATAGACTGACCAAGTCAGCTCATTTTATCCCCTTCAAAGTGGGACATTCCACTGAGAAGTTAGTAGAGCTGTATATGAGACAGATAGTACAAATTCATGGAGTCCCGGTCAGCATAGTGTCTGACAGAGATAACCGATTCATTTTGCACTTTTAGAAGAACCTACAAGAAGGACGTGATACTCCGTTAAAGTTTAACACTGCATACCATCCTCAAACAGATGGCAGTCTGAAAGGACAATACAGACTTCGGAGGACCTGCTGTGGACTTGCATATTAGATTTTGGCAGATCATGGGAGGTCATCTGCACTTGGTAGAGTTCTCATACAATAACAACTACCAAGCTAGCATTGGAATGACACCATTCGAGGCACTTTACGGACGACGATGCAGGACACCGCTATCTTGGGATGATGTTGGAAAGAGAGTCATGCTTGGACCAGAGATGGTCACAGAGGCAGCATACAAGGTCAAGTTGATCAGAGATAGACTCAGGGTTGTCTAAGACAAGCAGAAACATTGGGCTGATAGCAGTCGAAGACCCTTGGAGTTCACTGATGGCGATATGGTGTTTGTGAATATATCTCCTACTCGAGGGACGATTAGATTTGGTCGATGGGGGAAGCTGAGTCCCAGATATATTGGACCCTTCATTATACTTAGCAGAGTTGGAGAGGTGGCTTACAGAGTTGCATTGCCACCAAACTTCGATAGCATCCACAACGTCTTCCACGTTTCTCAGCTGAGGAGGTACATTCTAGACCCCAGTCATGTCTTGGATTACTCAGAGCTGGAGGTTGGACCTAGCCTCACATACTCGGAGCAGCCCGTAAAGATACTGGATCTAAGGGAGATGAGGTTGAGAAACACTGTTATACCCTTGGTCCGGGTTGCATGGAGGCATCACTCTCTAGAAAAGTCGACTTGGGAGAGAGAGGATAAGATGAGGAAGAAATATCCTTATCTTTTTCAGGTATGATTGTTTGTACCCTACATTTGGAAATTTCGAGGACAAAATTTTTAAGGAGGGAAGTTTTGTAACTCTTTAATTTTTTTAATATTTAAAGTTGAATTATTAAATTAACGTTATTGAAATAAAAATATTATTCAGAGAATTCAATTAGTGATAAAAATATTTATTTTTTAAAATAACGATAGGAATACAACATTTTGAAACTATGGTAACCCCCAACCTTTTTCATTCCGTAACCCCCAACCTTTCTATTCCGTAACCCCCGACCCTTCCCATTCATAACATTCCTTAATTTTTTTTATAAAAAGAGAAATGTTGAGCCAAAACTTAAGCATTACCATTTTCTTCCTTTAGAGCAACCCAGCGATCCGTGTCGCACTCATCGACCCGACCTTCTTTCCGTGTCCGAATCTGCCGAGGAGATTTGGTACGAAGCCGTGTTGAATATTTAGTTTTAGTTATTAATGTATTTTAATATATATAGTATTGTAATTATGTGTATTTTATTGTATTTTGATATTTTAAACACTGTAAAAATTAGCTAAAATTATGTTAATTCTGGTTGTTAATTTAGATAATTAATTATAAATTTTCCAGAAATAATTAATTTAAATTTTATTTTAATAAAAATCTGAAAATAAAATATTGTGTATTTCTGTTTTTTAAGTTTTTAGAAATACTAAATGTTGTTGAAAAATAAAATAAAATTCATAATAAATTAGTACACTTTCTGTAGATTAATGTAATATATTTATTTGTAAATTTTACTGTAGTTTTGACATATAATTAATTAGTTTCTGTTAGCGTATTTCTAGATTTAAAATTAAATACTGTTTTAAAATTAAATTAAATTAGTTGTAAAAATTATGAAAATTGTTTGCAGTCCATTGTTAGTCTATTTTGATAATTATAAATTACGAATATGATGTTTTGAAGTCTATAAGTTTTTAAGTGAGCGACTTTGTAGCACGATTTTAAATACGATATTTTATCCTTTAATTAAATAAATTGCTTTCTAGTAACAAAATTCTTTTAAATGAATTATAAACCATAACTTTTTAACTTAGTAAACAAATCTATTTTTGTCTATATTTAATTTATCTTATTATTATATAGTAGCTTTTATGTACAGATTTAGGTTTTGTGATGCGTAGCAACTTATTCTTTGGTTAATGTTACCGTAGTTAGATTTTTGGTGTATTATAGTTAGTTTAGTTGAGACAACACTTAGACTTAGAGATTATTTAGACCGAGAACATGTTGTCCCTTTCTACAGTGTGAGGACTCCGGACACCGATCATCCTAGCATCACCTTTTCGGTAAAACAAGACAAGTACACTTTATCTTTACATTACTGTTCATGATTCCTATTTTGCATGTTGGACTTTGTGACACGTTTCTTATCTTTCCTACAAGTTATTCTTTACATGAATCTTAAGTTGTATTTTAACATTTCTCACGTTGTACTTTCCTTACATGTTTCAGGTTTACTCTATAGCTTATCTTACATCTCGTATTTGAACTTGGTTTGTAATAACTAGTTACATTCATTTGGCTGAATTTGTCTCCAGTTTACTCTTGCTTTGGGAATATAACTAAGTGACATCTTTGGACTTATTTATTTTTATCTCGATATAAATGATGTTAATAATCTGATCTAATATAAGTTTGCTGATAATTAAAGGTATATAATAGCTTACTTTGTTGTGTCTCATAGCGTAGGATGGATGTGTCCAACACGTATTCGAATGTTCGGGAGTGGGTCGTGACAGTACAATCTGTGCCGTTGAATCATCTTATAGGTTCACATCTCTTCCAGCTGATTCTTGATAGTTTGAAAAACATGAGCGATCAAATAAAACGTGAACATTAGCTCCAGAATCCAACCACCAATCATCAGAATGGTAAAAAATATTTACTACAGGTTGATAGCTTACAGACCTGAAGGAGCTAGAAAATTCATTCAGAATCATGTTAGCCTCTGACTTGTTTGAGCCTTACCCTTTGAAGGAGTTCTTGACAGCTTCTTTTTCCTATGGAAGCAGTTGATGGCCATATGGTTTGTTTTACCACACAAAACCAAATCTCTTCTGATCCCGAGTCCGACCACAGTTTCTAGGTTTATGAAATTGCTGGTGATGAGGGTTTTGGTTATGCGGTTGAAAACTTTGCTTCTTTTTGAATGAGTTCTTAGGTTTGAGTTGGTGATTAGGCTTGGATTTGCCATGGCCTTCTACAAGATTTACCTTAGCTTTGGAATCAAACCTAGCTTTGGACTTTATCCTAAACTTTTCTTCTGTTCTAAGTCTCTTTAGAACTTGAGGATATGTAAGAGTTCCTTGTAAATGGGTAAGATCTTTGGCAATATCAGACCAAGAAGGAGAAAGTTTGTCTTTCAAGCATGCTATTTTATGCTCAGTAGAGAAGAATGTACCTTCGGCTTGAATATGCCTAAGGTTCCTGGAATTCACGAATTTATTATCTACCATGACATATTTGTTGAATGTAGAGGAATTAAATCTTTCAATTCCAGCATCATCACAACCATATTCCTCTTCCAAGGCATTCCTGAGTTTTAGCGCTTTTATATTCAAAAAATATGTCATAAAGAGACTCAGACAAAGCGATTAAGATTATATGGAAATGGTGGTAGTCATTTCCCTAGGGGTCTTGGGTTTGGGGAAAAAGAAGACTTGGATACCCCTACGTCAGACTCAGTCTCATCCGAATTTGTAATGGGCGTGGACCCATCAATAGCGGAGATCAGACCTAAGATGGTAAGCCAAAACTTTATTTGGCTCTGCCACCTTTTGAAGTAAGTGCCATTGAACTTGTAAGGTTTGGCAGTGAAGGTCTCTTCCTTGACAGTCATGATTTCTAAAAATCTACAAAAATTTATATTTACTCAATTAAGATTACTTTAAGTTAAAAAATAAATGTTTAAATGATCTTAGTAATTCACCTTTAAAATTTTAGTTTTTCAAGTTTTGATCAGGTTAGGTAGCTGTAGCGGCCGGATCCCAGCAAGTGGAAGGTCCGCTAGGGACGCCTAATTACTGGTCTCTTAGACGATTTACGTCTTGTTTACAGAAGGGCCATTTCGGCTTGTACCCAAACAAATCTCTACTTTAGAACTTTAAATTAAAGGAATTTACTAAATCAATAAACTGTTTGCTTTAGCCTAAATTGAAATATTGAGTAAAGAAAACTAGTATTGACAAAAGGTACTAATAAAATATTGTTTATGGGAAGTGTTAATTCCTAGAGACAGTCTTATGAAATCAGAATTGACAACAGTTTGTAATGAATTTTTATTAAACAATATGCAACGAATAAGACGATAAGAGTATATCAACTATTAGACTAGCAAATATTAGAGTAGCAATTATCCAATGGAATGCTTGAAAGCTGAATGTGATTTACAATATGTATTGCCACGAAATATTAACAAATATGTAATGAGTGGCACATCAAAAATTATGTTACTAAGAAGCATATATATATATATATATATATATATATATATATATATATATATATATATATATATATATATATATATATATATATATATTAAATATAGACAACAAGTTAAATTTATATATGTATATAATGGTAACAACAAAATGAAACACTTTGCTTTTCTAAGTATAATGGATTATAGTCTACTTATGTGAGGAGGACTATATAGGAAACACTGTTTAGCAATATTTAACGAATATTTAATAAGAAATAGTATTCATTGACACTAGCAATTTTGTAAACAAGGTAATTGTTAAATAAATAACACTAGCAGCAACAATGTAATTATTGTTAACAACACATAATTGTAATTATTGTTAACAACACATAATTTTATTAAACAGAACAAAAATCTTCTTCACAGAATAAAACATCAATTTTCTTAACAGAACATATTCTGTTAAAAAATACTTGCTAAAGACTAACTCTTAGATTGTTAAATTATTCCCTTTTCTTCCTTTAAAAATCTGCAAACAAGATAAAATAATAAATATTACCGGTCTCCGAAAAAGTCGCGCACGTAGCACTGAGAGTAATCTAGATCTATGTGCAGACTTTATTCGAATGCTCCTAGTGGTAAAGTCTCTGCTCTACCGGTATCTCCTAGTCAGACACAACGCAGAGAGAACGATCCTTGACTTAGCTCTTTCCAGAGCAAAAAATGAAGAACAAAAGTGGATCAAAAAGAGGAGAATTTGGGAGAGATTTCACGTAGGATTTTTCAGTGTAAGAAGAAGGTATGAGATGAAGCTCAATATGTAGGTTGTTCTCTAACGGGTAGGGAATAATGGAGAATAAAAGCCAATTTAATCTAGCTAATAAAATATATTAAAATCGAACGTTACAAATGTTACACAATAAAAATCAATGTGCAACATGTGTTTCAAAGAACCTTGACAAGATTAAAGTATCAAACGTTTCAAAATTTTATGATTTTAAATGATAACAAAAATTTAAGAGGAGCAAAAAGTTTTTTAGGGTCTCAGCCCGAATCCGAAGAAGAAATCGAATCGGCTTTCGGCACGCCCGCAGATGTAGGCACGTACCTGCACACGTTACGCACGCCGAACCGAGTTAGGTCGGGCGGCGGCGGCGATGCGCGCATGTGGCCCATAGGGCTCTCTAACAATAGTTCAATGAAGCAAAGAGAGACGATAATATATATATTCACCTAATATTCCAACCGATGTGGGACTATTTCTATTGAGGAAGTTGAGATTTTGCTCTACTGTGTGAGCAAAACACACACATAGCCAACATTCAATGTTTTAAAATCTTTAGACGCCTCTTGCCTCATTGCTTGGAGCGCCTAGACGTGCCTCAGCCTCGCTCGGAGTAGAAAAGTGTCACCCGGATAGGTTCTCAAATTCTATTTTCGTAACACTTTTTTGTCAATTTTGTAGCCTAATGTTAGGTTATATAAATCTGCTTTATGTTCCTACAAACTCATCAAACTTGATTTTTTAGACAATAAACTAGAAAAGTGAGTAAAAAATGATACCAAATTACCAATAGAATACAACAAATTAATGGAATAAGGTCTCAAAATAGTCTATGAAACACAACCATAAGTTTAAAAACAATAACATCACACATAAGTCATTATGATAAGAGGCAAATAGAAAAACAAGCATAAAAAAGACAAGCATATATAAACAAGCACATCAAAATGAGTTGTGTTAAATGGGGATTGTTCATGTGAAATTGATTGCCTTTTGTGAGAGTTTATAGAGAGAAAGAAAAAAAAAAGAATAGGAGTAAAGAACAATTGGGAGAAAAAAGAAGAAAAAAAAAAATCCTAACTTTTGTTCATGAGTGTAAAGAAGAATATAATCATCAAAGAATAATAGAAAAAAAGAAGAAACTCACCTTAATTCAGCTACCTAAAAACCACCCAAAAATTGCCCCAAGGAGGAGCCCAGCCCAGCCTCCAAGAGGAATGTAGCTGCTCTCTTATCTGTCGCTATTCTCCTCTCTTTTTATTTATTTATTTATTTATGTCTATTTAGTAGTAAATTATAGTGTTAAAACTTAAAAATATTGTTTTTGGAATATGTTAGTCAAAGGTGAGCCTCGAACATGCCTAAGGCGCGCCTCGCAACTAGGCTCAACAGTTACGCCTCATAGCCCTTTGCTCATACAAGTGGAAGGAAGGTAGGAAAATATATCTATATATATATTATATATATATAGATATATATATATATATATATAATATATATATATATATATATGTAAATCTTTGAGACATGGAGATAGCCCTTTGCTCATACAAGTGGGAGGAAGTTAGTCATTTCCACGATTGTTAAACTTGGCTACAGTTGAACTGGAAAAGTAAATTTTACTAAAAGCATGGTAGGGAGAATACAAATTCATGTTAGTTTTGTTGACTAATAATGCTAGTACTGCTTTGCTAGTCCCTTGGTTATGTTTTAGCATATTTTTGTTGGTTTTATTTTAATATGTTAATTGATTTTATTTCTTACACTACTCATTTATTTATTTATGTATAATTTTATTATTTTTTTATTTTTGTGCCTTGTTTCGTTCAGACGTGCCTTAAGTGTGCCTTGCATCTTGGACGATATGGACCCTTTGCGTCTCGAGTGCGTCATGCTTCTTGACTACCTTGATTTGGACCTTTAAAACTTAAGCCTACGACTTTAAAAACTATTCAAACAAAACATGTTAGTCCCGAGGCGTAATTTTCTGATAGAAAATTGAAATTATGCAACACTTCAAAAAAGATGCACGAAAGAGATCCCGGAGGATTCTGAGAAACGAAATCTAATGTGTCACTTCGAAGAGGGCACAAAATTTTTATAGTGGCAGCGCGATGAATGTCCACTAACGTTTTCTGATTAGATCAGAAATATTCTCGTTTAAAACAAAATAAATGTGGATGAACAGAAATGGATGGATGATGACCTGCTGGGGTACCGGCGGTCAAAGCTTGATTCTGTCACGACCCGCACCCACATTTTCGGATACGAGACGTGTCCAAGCCAGCCTACGCCGTAGAATCAGCGGTAGAACGCTGTCAAGCCCACAAAAAATAAATGCTCAAAGAATAACAATTGATGCTCATTCACATTTCTACATTTATTATAACATTTATAATTAAAGAAAATACAAGATTTTACAGTTAATGAAATTGATACACTTGTTTTCTATTTTTAGGTCGGCCTCCGTATACCCATGTCTTCCCAGTGCTAATAGTGATCGCGGCTAAACCTAAAAAATGTTAGTTTCTAGTCAGGAATGGAACAAGTACACAAACCGACGGCAATGCAAAACACAATAGAATTAACAAGGCATAAAAATAGCATATGAGAAATAAAAACTGGAAGATAACTGATGATATAGCACGATAGGAAAGTAAATAAGGAAAAACTAATAAAAGACATCTATCTAAGTGGTGTGAAATATTCGTTTCGACATGTGAACGGCTAGGGGGTAAATCAGGCATACTGTACATGTCGTGTGCAGCTGCTAGCATTCACGAAAGATACGGGGATAGTCCTGGGTAGTCTACATGTCTACTAAGATATTTTCCCCTTCCGACTACTCCGTGTGACGAGCGTGTCAACAAGCAGCAAGATATATGTATAGACATGAAATGAAAATACTACTATGAATCGAAAAGCAATCAGAAAGTGTACTTGCCTGAGGACCTTAGCTGGAGAAACCAATAATATATACCACTCAATGAGCCACAATCAGTCAACACATGCAGAAGTATCTAGATGTTGAAATAAATAGTACCAACGTTCTCAGAATAGTCAAATTAGCTAGGATTGCCTGTCCTTAAGTCCAATTCTGGACACAGAGGAAAAACGGTAATTTTGTGCAAAAACGGGTGTCCGCCGTTGGACACGCTTTGCACCGAAAAGCATGCCAGAGTCAACGGTCTCTAAAGTTGTCAAACTACATGTCTACAGGTCTGGTTTTTCGATACGGACCCAACCGTATGTCCAAAGTTGGATTTTGGCTGGCCGTGCACAAAATCGTCCGTTGAGTGGAACCGTGGGCCCGCAAAACGGTGATTTTATCAATTGTCTCAGAATTGGACCAAACTTGGTATACAGGACCAGAAAATGATACGGTCCTGTTGGCGCAAGTTTCGTCTCGATCTGACGAGCGTGCACAAAGTAATTAAGAAATTTGCAAAGTGCACGATACGGTGAATTTCGACGGATACGTATCAAATTCGTCGCGCACACGCGACCAATTTGAATTTCGTCAAAGCCTACGCGACCACGAAACCGTTATGCACCTTTCGATGCTTACGGTGCACGACCACGACGCCCAAAATGGCGGGACGCACGTCGTGCGGGTGAAATTTCTAGTTTTTAAAACAGGTTTTCGTCACTTTATCTTAATTTTAAACAGCAATTACCCAACAAGAATTAAATCTAAAATAGCGTTTCCATCTTGGTTAGGTTGTCTAGAAGTCTGTTCAAACA
>JANAVB010021299.1:0-10744 GCA_029216955.1 Iris pallida
AAGAGCAAGTGCCACAAATGAGGCTTCACTTAAGGACTAAAACCAGCAAATCATTAGCAATCAACAAGCAAGTAAGTAAAGGAGGATCGGGAGTTGTGCAGTACCAATGCACTCGTCCCGATCAAAGGAAAACAGTAAGTAAATCATCATTGACATAAGGTAAATTGGAGAACATGCTAAATAAATAAAACTGGGCAATATGTGAAGAGAAGACGAAGGTGCTATTCCGGGAGCCAGGTTACAATCCTTAAACCAAACAAGGACCGAGATTGTAACCCTTCGCCTGAACAGAACTTAGTCTCTGATCATTTATTGCTAAAAGTGATAATCATGCAGGGGAAAGATATCATGATAAAAGTGACAATGAAAAGTACAATACGCAATGGTGACAATCGTGTACAAGCACTATAGTGACAATCGTTCAGTCATGTTGGTACAATCTGGCAATCAGTCACTTCTAGACGATGCTATACTGGACTAGACTTCATCCAATCAATCACGGCCAATCATTGCCTACGGCTTTCTACATTAACTAACTAGGGTTATCTCAATCCTAGTTACTAACAAGATGCAAGTGAGATTATCCCACAGCCACAAGCCCTGCAGCTAATCCAGGTTATCCAGGCATTTTTAGATTCATTAAGCCGTTATCAAGAATTATGTGCCCCACGCGACGGTGGGCTGGAAATGTGCCCTACTCGTCGGCAGGCTACAAGTCCAAACAATTGCGGCCGGGATAACGGGATCGCCTGTAGCCGTGTCAATCTCGTCATGACTAATGTGTTATTCTAGTAGTTAACCTGAATCCGCCTTTTTAATAGAAACTCCTGACCGTGGTACTCAGGAGTCCCATCCTAGACATGATGCAAGACTGGACAAGTAGATTAATCAAGCAAGCAAGAAGAACCACCCACGGTGTCAAGACAAGTCAAGTCAAGAGTGCGCCGCCACGGGCCACTATCAAGTGAAGTCGAGTCATGCCAAGTCAAGTCAAGTTATCAAGTCATGTCAAGTCGGGAGTGCGCCACCACGGGCCACTATCAAGTGATCAGGTTACAAGTTAAGCATGTTCAGTCACAAGTTACAAGATTCTATTTCAATTTACTGCCAAACTAAGAAGGATAACAAGAAACAAAATCCCAAGGTCCGTGCCAAGACGTGTTGGGCCTGGTCAAGTTGTGCATGTGAGCAATCAAATCTCAAAAGCTCCAATCATATCAAAATAAAACCAAGTTAAAAGCAGGCACCAAGGCACTAGGGGTGTAGGTGAACTAGGGTGTGCCAGGGAATAGGCACGCTAGAGTGCGCCTGGTGGCAGCACACTAGAGTGCGCCTAGGATCCAAGTGCACTGGAGTACGCCTAAGCCGGAACCAACAAAGTGCGCCTAGTTGAGGGTGCAAGGGTCAAAGTGTGCCTAGGTCCAAGGGTCCAAGTGCGCCTAGGTAACTACGCGCTAAAATGCGCCTAGCCAGAAAAGTAGGCACAGTCCGCGCCTAGCCAGAAAAGTAGGCACAGTGCGCTAAACAGCGCCTAGCCAGAAAAGTAGGCACAGTCCGCGCCTAGCCAGGAAAGTAGGCGCAGTACGCTAAACAGCGCCTAGCCAGAAAAGTAGGCACAGTCTGCACCTAGCCAGGAAAGTAGGCGCAGTACGCTAAACAGCGCCTAGCCAGGAAAGTAGGCGCGCCTGGGGGTCGTCTTCCTCCTCAAGCCGAGGAGAAGAACCCATGGGTTCCAAAACTTTGGAACACCATAAGTCGGCCATCCAAGCTCCAAATCCGGACTTCCAAGGCTCTAACTTGGGTAAAATTCAATTCTCTTCAACATGGAACAATTAAAACAAGAAAAGGAACAAGTTTTATAGATCAAATCTACCAAAATCCGAAAATACTTCCAACTTAGATCTACAAAATTCCAAGCTCCAAATGGAGAAAACCCAAGTTCTAATGTTGCTCAAGATGAGCTAATAAAACTATTGGACAAATAAAATATAGCCCTCAAGTGATAGCAAGGTGCAACTTGCCTAGGTTGGTGGTGGTGGAGGAGAGGAAGAAGCTTGAGAAAGAAGATGAAGAAAAATAATGAGGAGAGAGAGAGGGAAGTTGATATATATAGTGGGGGTGGGGTTGGTTCTCCATGACAAACCAAAATAGACCAAGCCCAAAATAAACCAAGGTGAACCAAGTCAAGGCCAATAAACCCTCTCTCTAGCAATCTAAACCAAATGAACCATGAACTAAACCAAGCCTCACTAACCCAGAAATAAACCAGTAAACCATAAAACCATTTGAACTATCAATGCCAATAAAACAAGCCAATGCAAAATAAACCAAGATAATTAATCATGACTAAATAAAATATGGGTCCAAAACACGTATACGTACACTAAATACGTATCACGAATTTGGGACATCACATCCTACCCACCTTAAAAGAATTCCGTCCTCGGAATTTAATCAAGAGGCTAGAGATGTACGGGGAGCTATTCTATCACAGGCAATCTACCACTACCAATCAATCATACAATCATTCATGCAAGCAAGGATTCGAAGCGTAAGACATAAGGAAGATATTACACCTTACGAGTCAAACCAGCCGGGATGACCTGATCAGATATCATCCTCATGCTCCCAAGTTTGACTCTCCCAAAGAGGGATGGCTCTAAGCAACACGGACTGAACTGATAGTCTTGCGCTTGAGGTCTCTCTCTTTGGTCAAACATGAACACGGGCCTCTCCTCATACGAATAGTCACGGTTATTGGTACCAACCTTTCGAATGATCTAGGACATGGCCCGAGCCCGGGATGTTCCGTCGCAATTGGGATACAAGAAATACGTCATGCATCCCGCATAATGACGGTAGAAAAGCAAGATGAGAGGACACATATACCTCTCGGACGATTCTGGACCTGAGCCTGGGCTAGGGCAAACTGCTGCGGGTTCTGTTGCTGGAAAGTCTGAGCCTGAGTCGGCAATGGCCTCGGGTACGGGAACTGCTGTTGCTGGTGAACTGGAGCTGGTACTGGTGCTGGTCCCCTAACCGAGGGACTAGATACTGTCGATGCTGAATCAACTCTGAATGGGCAGGACCCCACCCTATGGTCCGGTGCTCCACACAATAAACACAATCCCAACGCCTTGCGACACTCTGCTACCACGTGTCCAGGCTTTCCACAATAAGTACAGCCCACGGCGGAAGACTGCGCTTGCTTCTGTTTCTGCTGAGGGTACGTCGGGGTTGAGTGCTGGTCCGTCGTAACTGAATCTGCTCGCCTCGGAGCTCCAATAGTCAAAGCCCTAGCTGCCGGGACTGGTGCCGAAGACTGGGTCACCCGGCCATGAGACCACTTCCGTCCTCCGGTCCTGTCCACTATTCTCTGGGAGGTATACTCATGCCTCCTTGCTGCTCTCAATACCGCATCAAAAGTCTCATACTCAAACTGCTCGACTGCCAACAAGATCTCCAAATGCAGCCCCTGCTGGAACCGCTGGGCCCTATCGTACTCGGTTGCCACCAAGGTGGGAGCAAACCGACTAAGTCTAGAAAACTCCGATGCATAACTGTCAACTGTTCTGCCTCCTTGCTTCAAGTTGGCGAACCTCGTCTGTAGATCGTACCGAGCCACAGCATCAAAATACTTAGTCTGGAATCTCTCTCTGAATACGGCCCATAAAATAGGGGCCACTAGTCCCACGGCCTGTGCTGCCCACCAGCTGCGGGCAAGATCCAATAACTGTAGGCGCACAACGGCCACCTTCTCATCTTCCGGGGTCTTGGCTGCCTCTAGAATGACTTCAATATCCTGGAGCCATGCATCTGCAACGATCGCATCTCCACTACCGTCGAAGAATGGAGGGTTCAGACGCTTGAAACTGTTCGCTGCACGGTTTCCTGGATGACCGCCTCTATTCAGAGCATCTTCCACTGCCTGGTACAATACATCACCTCGACGATCTTGGGAAGCTAACAATGTCCTGATGAGACCTACCAAGGTACCATCATCCGGCCCTGCAGACTGAACTGGCTGAACTGGATCCCCGGTAGGGATGACTCGGGAGGCTGCTCCTGAGTGCTGAACCTGATCTTCTGGTTGCTGCTGGTCCACGGGAGGCGCTCCGCCTTGCTGATCGGTAGGACCAGGAACAATGCCACTGAAGAAGACGACATGGGAACAATAAGGAGGGACCAGGACAGATCAACGAGTACAAGCATGTGATCAGGACAGGGATTTCAGGAATCAAGAGGATACAAGTGGAGATCAAGGACGAGTATTGATTGAGACATCTATTCGGTAAACCCTCACATTTCTTGATTGACAAGACCTGCATGGGCCACCACTTAAACCATGTCACGCCCCAGAACCAAAATCCTGGAGAACGGGGGCGGACACAGCCAGCTACGTATAATGAAATGGCAACCATTCCGCTATACGGTCACGGCTGTCTAGATATGTGAGGGTTATCTACAATCCAACGGTCTCCTAAGGTCATAAAATAGCCTGTTGTCTCAATCTCAACCAACTAGAAATAGTTCACAAGATGTCAGAGCATCAAATACATAAATATAAGGCGTCCCAAATATTACATATCGGATGATCATGAAGCTAGTCGTACAAAATGTAAGGACTAGCAAGAGTTCAGTCATACATGATCAACCCCCGGGGCTTGTCAATCATGTTACAGCCCGTAGGCAGACAATAAGTAAGGTGCAATACGAGCTAACACTTGCTCGTCGGCTAAACGCCTCAAAAGAATAATTCACAATATACAGTGGGAGAACAAAAAGAAACCCACTCGATGCCCTGGTTACGCCTGGTGGTCACCATCGGGCTGGAAAGCAGGGAGATCCTTCGGTACTGCTCCGGTATCTGGCCATACAAAACCAGCTGGGTCAGACCCCAGAAAGAGCAAGTGCCACAAAGGAGGCTTCACTTAAGGACTAAAACCAGCAAATCATTAGCAATCAACAAGCAAGTAAGTAAAGGAGGATCGGGAGTTGTGCAGTACCAATGCACTCGTCCCGATCAAAGGAAAACAGTAAGTAAATCATCATTGACATAAGGTAAATTGGAGAACATGCTAAATAAATAAAACTGGGCAATATGTGAAGAGAAGACGAAGGTGCTATTCCGGGAGCCAGGTTACAATCCTTAAACCAAACAAGGACCGAGATTGTAACCCTTCGCCTGAACAGAACTTAGTCTCTGATCATTTATTGCTAAAAGTGACAATCATGCAGGGGAAAGATATCATGATAAAAGTGACAATGAAAAGTACAATACGCAATGGTGACAATCGTGTACAAGCACTATAGTGACAATCGTTCAGTCATGTTGGTACAATCTGGCAATCAGTCACTTCTAGACGATGCTATACTGGACTAGACTTGATCCAATCAATCACGGCCAATCATTGCCTACGGCTTTCTATATTAACTAACTAGGGTTATCTCAATCCTAGTTACTAACAAGATGCAAGTAAGATTATCCCACAGCCACAAGCCCTGCAGCTAATCCAGGTTATCCAGGCATTTTTAGATTCATTAAGCCGTTATCAAGAATTATGTGCCCCACGCGACGGTGGGCTGGAAATGTGCCCTACTCGTCGGCAGGCTACAAGTCCAAACAATTGCGGCCGGGATAACGGGATCGCCTGTAGCCGTGTCAATCTCGTCATGACTAATGTGTTATTCTAGTAGTTAACCTGAATCCGCCTTTTTAATAGGAACTCCTGACCGTGGTACTCAGGAGTCCCATCCTAGACATGATGCAAGACTGGACAAGTAGATTAATCAAGCAAGCAAGAAGAACCACCCACGGTGTCAAGACAAGTCAAGTCAAGAGTGCGCCGCCACGGGCCACTATCAAGTGAAGTCGAGTCATGCCAAGTCAAGTCAAGTTATCAAGTCATGTCAAGTCGGGAGTGCGCCACCACGGGCCACTATCAAGTGATCAGGTTACAAGTTAAGCATGTTCAGTCACAAGTTACAAGATTCTATTTCAATTTACTGCCAAACTAAGAAGGATAACAAGAAACAAAATCCCAAGGTCCGTGCCAAGACGTGTTGGGCCTGGTCAAGTTGTGCATGTGAGCAATCAAATCTCAAAAGCTCCAATCATATCAAAATAAAACCAAGTTAAAAGCAGGCACCAAGGCACTAGGGGTGTAGGTGAACTAGGGTGTGCCAGGGAATAGGCACGCTAGAGTGCGCCTGGTGGCAGCACACTAGAGTGCGCCTAGGATCCAAGTGCACTGGAGTACGCCTAAGCCGGAACCAACAAAGTGCGCCTAGTTGAGGGTGCAAGGGTCAAAGTGTGCCTAGGTCCAAGGGTCCAAGTGCGCCTAGGTAACTACGCGCTAAAATGCGCCTAGCCAGAAAAGTAGGCACAGTCCGCGCCTAGCCAGAAAAGTAGGCGCAGTGCGCTAAACAGCGCCTAGCCAGAAAAGTAGGCACAGTCCGCGCCTAGCCAGGAAAGTAGGCGCAGTACGCTAAACAGCGCCTAGCCAGAAAAGTAGGCACAGTCCGCGCCTAGCCAGGAAAGTAGGCGCAGTACGCTAAACAGCGCCTAGCCAGGAAAGTAGGCGCGCCTGGGGGTCGTCTTCCTCCTCAAGCCGAGGAGAAGAACCCATGGGTTCTAAAACTTTGGAACACCATAAGTCGGCCATCCAAGCTCCAAATCCGGACTTCCAAGGCTCTAACTTGGGTAAAATTCAATTCTCTTCAACATGGAACAATTAAAACAAGAAAAGGAACAAGTTTTATAGATCAAATCTACCAAAATCCGAAAATACTTCCAACTTAGATCTACAAAATTCCAAGCTCCAAATGGAGAAAACCTAAGTTCTAATGTTGCTCAAGATGAGCTAATAAAACTATTGGACAAATAAAATATAGCCCTCAAGTGATAGCAAGGTGCAACTTGCCTAGGTTGGTGGTGGTGGAGGAGAGGAAGAAGCTTGAGAAAGAAGATGAAGAAAAATAATGAGGAGAGAGAGAGAGGGAAGTTGATATATATAGTGGGGGTGGGGTTGGTTCTCCATGACAAACCAAAATAGACCAAGCCCAAAATAAACCAAGGTGAACCAAGTCAAGGCCAATAAACCCTCTCTCTAGCAATCTAAACCAAATGAACCATGAACTAAACCAAGCCTCACTAACCCAGAAATAAACCAGTAAACCATAAAACCATTTGAACTATCAATGCCAATAAAACAAGCCAATGCAAAATAAACCAAGATAATTAATCATGACTAAATAAAATATGGGTCCAAAACACGTATACGTACACTAAATACGTATCACGAATTTGGGACATCACAGTATCCGATTATTCGGGAGCGGATCGTGACATATTTTCAAACTATATGGAGAATATTTCGAGCGCGACGAGCGTCATCTATGTGTCAAAAAAGTTTGGAAAGTCGAATGCAACAAAGGCAACATGATTTCAACAAATATCAGAAGCCATTGAAAAAGTACAGTTTCATTATCAGTAGTATATATACCGCTAATGATGTATTGACGGTATACTGGTGTGATATTAGTTTTTTTTTTCTTCCAGAATATTGGTTCGAACACGAAGTGAACATTTTTCGATATACCGAAATCGGTATACTGGTACTCGAGCCTAAATTGAGTCTTTTATTTATAGTGGATCAAAATAATAATCCAGATCTGTTCAGGATTATGAAACTTTAAATAGGCCTTTCCTAAGTACCCTAATCCATCATTATCAAAAGAATCATTTCGAGGAGTTCTTCATTAATGATTCTTCCTCGTCATTTTGTCTTTGGCAATTCTTCGTCTACTCATTGTAATATATTTCTATCAACTGAAGTGTCACGTTGATCCGTATGGACCGGGGTGGAGTTTTTAAATAAGTCAGTGTATTTTCTGTATTCCATTAGTGGTGCATTTTCTGGGTTGGACTATGATCGTCTCGTAATTTATTTCGCCTGGATTTTTCTCGTAAATATCATTGTGTTTGTGATATACTTTTTGTGTGATTTTGGCTATTTTGTTTTGTGCGACTTTTTTTTTGTCCTTGTCATGTCCTATCTGCTTCGAGGAACAATTTGTTTTTGTTTCGTTCACAACAAAATGGTATCAGAGACAAGTTATGTTGAGCCCAACAGAGTGGTATCGGAGTTGTGATTGACAGAATTATGTCAGAACACAGGTTGCCAGGGGTTAGAGGTTGATAGAGAAACCGAGTAGAAGAGATGAATGCGAAGTTAGTGCATATGATAAACCTAAACGGTTCCAATTATGACTAAAATTTTGAGCATATACAGGTGTGTAGGTATATCAGGCAGTTTGTGAACGAGAATATATATAATCATATCATCAATATTTATCCTGCAAAGTCGTCGTGGGAGAAACTGGAATTCTTGTATGGGAAGAAGACCGGGATGAACAAATTTTTAATGATCTGACAGATGATGGGTCTCAGGTATAAGGCTGGTTCGTCAATTACGGATCACTTGAGTGAGTTCAAGGACGTGGTTGACAAATTATCTTCTGTGTGTGCAAAGTTTGACAAGGAGGTATAAGGACTTTGGTTGCTGTGTATGTACGTTGTCAGATTTGCGAAAAATTGTACGAGTATCCGTAATCACTTCTGCTTCAGAATATGCATGATTAGTCTAGAGTTTGTCTAGAACGGGGTATTGAATGAATGATTGCCTCTTATATATTCAAACTCAAGTTATAAAATGGAAATAGCTACACTCGTTCAATTTCCGTCAGATAAATTTTTCAGACTTTAGATTCTTGTGTAATGTAACACACGTAAATAGGATGAATTGTATAAGATATTATTTTTAATATTTTCTGAAATACTTTTATTTGTACGGATAATACTTCATGATATGAAATTAATATTAGGTCACGAGGTGATCCAATTTCAGATTTACTTATAGAATTTATACTGCTTAAAATGTTATTGGAGTCCAAATCTCCACCACCAGTCAATTCTATGTGTGTCACTCCAAACTACAAACACTCAACAATCATCCAACCATACTCGTAGGTAAAAATTTGGATTGTACTATTAATTGTGTATGAAATAAAATAATGCTTTGTAATCAATATATGACGTTGTTTAAAGAGAGTACAACAAAGTAGAATTCAGACTTGAGAGCAGATGCTCTAGCATTTGGGTATGATATCATTTTCACATCAAATTAACATTATATTTTTTAAGGTTAAGGAAGCCGCTAACAGCTCACTTAATGACAACGGACACTACTAAAATATGACAAATTAGCGACGTCCAGATACGTCGTTAATTATGGAAAATACGTTGCTAATAGTAATTAGCGACGACTTTAGCGATGGAAAATGAAGGTCGCTTTAAAGCTAGTCGCAGATGACAAATTCGTCGCTTTACGTCGCTGTTTGCGACGTCACTGCCGTGTCGCTGGGTCGTCGCAAAGTTAGCGACGGAGAGCGACGACAACGTTACGTCGCAAAAATAGCGACATAGTGCGACTACTTAGCGACGTTTATTTCTATTTATGTGATGACATGGCATGCCTGCCACGTCAGCAAGGTAGCGACGTACAGCGACGTACCGACGCTAATTAGCGATGTATTAGCGACGTCCCCAATACGTCGCTAAGACGTCGCTATCCGTCGCAGAATCCTGAAAAAAAATTAAAAAAATATAATGTGTATTTTTGTTATGCTGTGCACTACTAAAATATGGCAAAATTGCGACGAATTTAGCGACTCCATGAGAGGACGTCACTAATTTTTGGGAATTTAGCGACGTGTAAATGTGTCGTCGCTATCCGTCGCTGGTGGCGACTACTAGCGACGAATAGCGATATTAGTATATTAAATGGGAATCTGCGTCGCAATTTTGTCGCTACACGTCGCTAATTATTTTAATATAGCGACGCGTAGCGACGACTGTTATATTACGTCGCCGTATATTAATAATCAGCGACGTTTAGCGATGTCGCATGCGGACGTCGCTAAATGTTTCATATAGGGTGCAGGAGGGTTTCTTTTCTATTATTCCCGGCCGAAATTTTTTTCTCCCCAAATTTTTCGCTCTCCCTCCTCCGGCGCTCGCATCCTCCTCCGGCGCTCGTACCCTCCTCCACCTCTGGCCTTCTCCTCAGGTAGCCTCCCCACTCTCTCTCCCTCTCTCTCTCTCTAGGGCACTGCTTTGGGACTATTTTGGGTAGACCCCCTCTCTCTCCTCCTCCTCACACCATCCTCAGGTATCCCCCCTTCTCCTCCGGTAGCTCTTTTTTACTTCCAAATTTGTTTTTCAGTGTCGGAAAAAATCATCCCTGGGAATTAAAACTGAATTGGGAGAAGCCTGCATTTTTTTATCTTTTATGCTTTCTTAGGCACACAGTATCGAAATATGGTCTGTTGAGCCTAATTTTGGTGAGGATTGATCTCTGATGATTTGCCTTATTATAATGGATTAGCAAAATTATGTCTAATTTTGGTGAGGAATAATTGATCTCTGATGATTTGCCTTTCTATCCTTCATCCTTTATAAATTCAGTGACAATAGCACATACAAATTGTTTTCTTGGGAATGTACAATAGCAATAAAAGAACTGCTAATAAATTTTAAATTTAACAAATGAGTAGGTTTTTAATTTGGGTGGTCACTCAAATCAGTAGTATTGATCTCTTGATACTTACTATTCTTGCTAGAGTAGAGTATCGTCTTTGTCTGCGAGAGACTTAAGAGTAGCAAGAATGGAACTGTAAGAGC
>JANAVB010021300.1:0-49917 GCA_029216955.1 Iris pallida
GTAAAGGGGGTACCTCGCTGCATTTCCTAACAGAGCAACGTGCTATGTTCCTACTGCGCACAGGTGGTTCTCCGACCACTGTAGTCCTTGACGGCAATCTGGCGATGATGTAGGGGTCGGAGACGAAGGTTAGAAAGGATTCGCCTGTCAGAGGTTCTCGAGTTTCTGGCTTTTCTTAGGTGAACCATCAAACGAGTGCTTCATATATATATATATATATAATATATATATATATATATATATATATATATATTATATATATAATATATATATATATATATATATTTTATATATATATATATATATAATATATATATGGGTAATTGTGGTGAACTTGCCTCCATCCAGTCAGATTTTGATCCAGATTTTATCACCTATTCGAACTCTCTTTGGTGTAATCCTAGGAAGTATTTTATCAAGATTTAAGTGTAAAGATTGGATCAAGAAAAAGATTTTAAAAACTCGAGTTTTAAAATCTCTATCATTCGAATCTATAGCTGCCATGGTAGGGGTTCCTGGGTTTATTATCTCACGAGATTTTGGGAAAAATCTCGTGAGTTAAGGTTTTCCTTTTTTTATATATCTTTGTATATAAATCTATATACATTTATCCTATTATATACATATATAGCTCACAATTTCTCTAAAATTTCTAAAAATCTATACTTTGGTTCTACAATAATAAAAATTATTTACGTAAAATCAAGCCATGTACAAACATATTTGCTATCTATAATATATTATTTTACATCTAAAATACATATAATTATATAATATATGTATAACATATATATATTTTTCTATAACATAATATATATATATATATAATATATATATATATATATATATATATAATATATATACCATAAATACAAGAATTAAATCCTAGAAATTTATTAAATCAATATTTACCTTTCAAAAAAAAAATTAGTATCAATGTTGAAAACAAAATACTAGGAAATTATTGCTATTTATTTTTATAAGAAAAAATTATATAAATATTTACTAACCTCTTAAATAAATACAAATTTTTCATAAAATATTAAATAACTATAATAAAATTTATAAAAGCTAGGGGTTTACATGCTACTCAACTTAAAAAAAATTGTCCTCGAAATTAAAACTACGATTGGGGTATGTAATGCAATGTGAAGGTAAAGGAAACTAACATATGAAAGTCGTACCTTGGCTTTCGAATAAATAAGGGCAGCGATTTCGGATGTCATCTTCGTGCTCCCAAGTAAACTCTCCTGGCGAGTGATGCTTCCATGCTACCCAAACTACTGGGATGGATTGATTCAGCAACACCTTCACTCGACGATCAAGGATGCCTATTGGTTGCTCTTGGTTGCTTTTGGTACGACATGCTCAAATCAACGTGGTTTCGGAGTGATCAAGCAGATGACTGTTGTCTACCACATATCTCTTATGCCGTGACATATAGAATATGTCATGTACTCCCTCTAGCGACTGTGGCAACGCCAATCTATAGGCAACTTCTCCAACTCGTTCTAAGACATCGAAAGGGCTGATGTATCTTGGACTCAACTTGCCACGTCCTCTGAATCGAATCGTACCTCTAGTGGATGGTATCTTCAAAAAAACATGGTCTCCTTCCCTAAACTCCAAGGATCGACGACGATAATCTGTGCACTGCTTTTGTAGATCCTGCGCTGCTCGTCGGTGGCCTTGTATCTTCTTCACATTCTCTACTATGCTCACGACCAACGCAGGACCCAATATATGTCGCTCTCCTATGTCGCTCCAACAAATAGGCGATCGATACTTCTTACCATTCAATGCTTCAAACGGAGCCATCTGGATGCTCGCTTGATAGATATTGTAGTAAGAAAATTCCACAAGATGGAGATGGTCTTCCTATGATCCGCTAGTCAAGCATATACGCTCTCAACATGTCTTCTAGCATCTGAATAGTATGCTTTGACTGTCCGTCGATCTATGGGTGATAGGCCATGCCAAAACTTCAAAGGGGTGCCTAAGATTTCTTACATGCTCCTCCAAATATAGGAGGTGAATCTCGAGTCCTGATCCGACATGATGCTAATTGGCATACCGTATAGCTTTACTATTTGCTTCATGTACATGTCAGCCAAAACTTTCGTGGATTGGCCCACTCTAAAAGGTATGAAGTAGGATGATTTATAAGTCTATCCACTATCACCCATACGGTATATCGTCCATTAAGACTCCGAGGAAACCCCATAAGCATCTCATCCACTACGACTCCGAGGAAATCCCGTAATGAAATCCATGGTAATGTTCTCCCACTTCCACTCGGGAATTGGAAGCGGCTACAACAATCCAGTTGACCTTTGGTCCTCTGTCTTCACTTGTTGGTATACCAAACACTTGGCCACGAAATGAGCCATCTCCCGCTTCATCCTGTGCCACCAATAGTGCTACTGCAAGTCTCAATACATCTTGGTTCCTTCGGGGTGTATGGAGTAGGTCGAGCTATGTGCTTTGGCCATCAATTCCTATCGTAGCTCTTTGTTTTGGATATACAGGCGAACACCACATCATAATGTCTCATCGGGATAAATTCTTAATATCGTTTGCTCTCTGGCTTCGGTCCTCTCTCTAAGTCGTCGAAATCTCATGTCTGTGGGTAGTGTTGCCTTGATCCTCTCTACTAACGATGATTGCACTTAAAGATTGGCTAGTACGTCTTCGTCTCCGGGCAATACTACTTCAATTCCAATCTTCTGCAAGTCTTCTTGCAACTCTTTCTATATAGCCAAAAAATGAGCCACGGGCCTACGGCTTAATGCATCTGCCAAAACATTAGCCTTACCCGGACGGTAATGTAGCTCGATCTCATAATCCTGCATTAGCTCTAACAAACTACGTTGTCTTATGTTTTTCTCTTTTGTATGAAAACATACTTGAGGCTCTTATGATCGGTATAAATGTCTACATTCTTGTCGTACAAATAATGTCTCCAAAGCTTTAGAGCGAAGACGACTGCTGGAAGATCTTGATCGTGGGTTGGATAAAAAAAATTGTGCACTACTCGGTCATGAGGCATCAAGACGCATCCCAATGCATATGCTACTACTCGGTCATGGTGCATCAAGACGCATCCCAATCCCTTTCTTGATGCATCAAGACAGTTTATAGATTCAAAATAATCAAAAAACTAAAAAGAAATTTGGTCGTAAAGGGGGTACCTCGCTGCATTTCCTAACAGAGCAACGTGCTATGTTCCTACTGCGCACAGGTGGTTCTCCGACCACTGTAGTCCTTGACGGTAATCTGGCGATGACGTAGGGGTCGGAGACGAAGGTTAGAAAGGATTCGCCTGTCAGAGGTTCTCGAGTTTCTGGCTTTTCTTAGGTGAACCATCAAACGAGTGCTTCATATATATATATATATATATATATATGGGTAATTGTGGTGAACTTGCCTCCATCCAGTCAGATTTTGATCCAGATTTTATCACCTATTCGAACTCTCTTTGGTGTAATCCTAGGAAGTATTTTATCAAGATTTAAGTGTAAAGATTGGATCAAGAAAAAGATTTTAAAAACTCGAGTTTTAAAATCTCTATCATTCAAATCTATAGCTGCCATGGTAGGGGTTCCTGGGTTTATTATCTCACGAGATTTTGGGAAAAATCTCGTGAGTTAAGGTTTTCCTTTTTTTATATAATATCTTTGTATATAAATCTATATACATTTATCCTATTATAAACATATATAGCTCACAATTTCTCTAAAATTTCTAAAAAACTATACTTTGGTTCTACAATAATAAAAAATTATTTACGTAAAATCAAGCCATGTACAAACATATTTGCTATCTATATACTTATTTTACATCTAAAATACATATAATTATATAAATATATGTATAACATATATATATATATATTTTTTTATAACATATATATATAATATACCATAAATACAAGAATTAAATCCTAGAAATTTATTAACTCAATATTTACCTTTCAAAAAAAAATTAGTATCAATGTTGAAAACAAAATACTAGGAAATTATTGCTATTTATTTTTTATAAGAAAAAATTATAAATATTTACTAACCTCTTAAATAAATACAAATTTTCATAAAATATTAAAATAACTATAATAAAATTTTATAAAACTAGGGGTTTACATGCTACTCAACTTAAAAAAAATTGTCCTCGAAATTAAAACAACGATTGGGGTATGTAATGCAATGTGAAGGTAAAGGAAACTAACATATGAAAGTCGTACCTTGGCTTTCGAATAAATAAGGGCAGCAATTTCGGATGTCATCTTCGTTCTCCCAAGTAAACTCTTCTGGCGAGTGATGCTTCCAAGCTACCCAAACTACTGGGATGGATTGATTCAGCAACACCTTTACTCGGCGATCAAGGATGCCTATTGGTTGCTCTTGGTTGCTTTTGGTACGACATGCTCAAATCAACGTGGTTTCGGAGTGATCAAGCAGATGACTGTTGTCTACCACATATCTCTTATGCCGTGACATATAGAATATGTCATGTACTCCCTCTAGCGACTGTGGCAACGCCAATCTATAGGCAACTTCTCCAACTCGTTCTAAGACATCGAAAGGGCTGATGTATCTTGGACTCAACTTGCCACGTCCTCTGAATCGAATCGTACCTCTAGTGGATGGTATCTTCAAGAAAACATGGTCTCCTTCCCTAAACTCCAAGGATCGACGACGATAATCTGTCCACTGCTTTTGTAGATCCTGCGCTGCTCGTCGGTGGCCTTGTATCTTCTTCACATTCTCTATGCTCACGACCAACGCAGGACCCAATATATGTCGCTCTCCTATGTCGCTCCAACAAATAGGCGATCGATACTTCTTACCATTCAATGCTTCAAACGGAGCCATCTGGATGCTCGCTTGATAGATATTGTAGTAAGAAAATTCCACAAGATGGAGATGGTCTTCCTATGATCCGCTAGTCAAGCATATTCGCTCTCAACATGTCTTCTAGCATCTGAATAGTATGCTTTGACTGTCCGTCGATCTATGGGTGATAGGCCATGCCAAAACTTCAAAGGGGTGCCTAAGATTTCTTGCATGCTCCTCCAAATATAGGAGGTGAATCTCGAGTCCTGATCCGACATGATGCTAATTGGCATACCGTATAGCTTTACTATTTGCTTCATGTACATGTCAGCCAAAACTTTCGTGGATTGGCCCACTCTAAAAGGTATGAAGTAGGCTGATTTATAAGTCTATCCACTATCACCCATACGGCATATCGTCCTTTAAGACTACGAGGAAACCCCATAAGCATCTCATCCACTACGACTCCGAGGAAATCCCGTAATGAAATCCATGGTAATGTTCTCCCACTTCCACTCGGGAATTGGAAGCGGCTACAACAATCCAGTTGACCTTTGGTCCTCTGTCTTCACTTGTTGGCATACCAAACACTTGGCCACGAAATGAGCCATCTCCCGCTTCATCCTGTGCCACCAATAGTGCTACTGCAAGTCTCAATACATCTTGGTTCCTTCGGGGTGTATGGAATAGGTCGAGCTATGTGCTTTGGCCATCAATTCCTATCGTAGCTCTTTGTTTTGGATATACAGACACACCACATCATAATGTCTCATCGGGATAAATTCTTAATATCGTTTGCTCTCTGGCTTCGGCCCTCTCTTTAAGTCGTCGAAATCTCATGTCTGTGGGTAGTGTTGCCTTGATCCTCTCTACTAACGATGATTGCACTTAAAGATTGGCTAGTACGTCTTCGTCTCCGGGCAATACTACTTCAATTCCAATCTTCTGCAAGTCTTCTTGCAACTCTTCTATATAGCCAAAAAATGAGCCACGGGCCTACGGCTTAATGCATCTGCCATAACATTAGCCTTACCCGGACGGTAATGTAGCTCGATCTCATAATCCTGCATTAGCTCTAACAACTACGTTGTCTCATGTTTTTCTCTTTTTGTATGAAAACATACTTGAGGCTCTTATGATCGGTATAAATGTCTACATTCTTGTCGTACAATAATGTCTCCAAAGCTTTAGAGCGAAGATGACTGCTGGAAGATCTTGATCGTGGGTTGGATAAAAAAATTTGTGCACTACTCGGTCATGGTGCATCAAGACGCATCCCAATGCATATGCTACTACTCGGTCATGGTGCATCAAAGACGCATCCCAATCCCTTTCTGGATGCATCGATGTATATTATGAATCCTCCAGGACCTGATGGGAGTACTAAGATGGATGCAATGGTCAAGCATTTCTTCAACTTGTCAAAATCGGCTGGGTATTCATCCATCCATCAAAACTCTTAGTCTTTGCAAGTCAACTAAGTCATAGTCCTGCTATCCGTGAGAAGTCTTTACGAACCTTCGGTAATAACCCACAAGTCCAAGGAAACTTCTCACCTCGGAGGCTAATATGGGAGCGGACCATGCCTTGACTGCTGAGATTTTCTCCGGATCTACCGATATGCAATCTTCCGTGACAATATTCCCAAGAAACGAAACCTCCTTGAGAAAGAAATCACACTTGCTAAGCTTCGCAAAAAGCTGTTCATTCCTCAAGATCCCCAAGACGATCCGTAAATGTTGCTCGTTCTCCTCTTGGCTCTTTGAGTATATCAAGATATCGTCTATAAAGATGACCATAAATTTGTCCAAGAACTGATGGAATATCTTGTTCATGAGATTCATAAAGACCGCTGGAGCATTGGTCAAATCGAATGGCATAACCAAAAACTCATAGTGCCCATATTGATCGGAATGTCGTCATCGAATATCTTCCTTCTGAACCTTCAGCTGATGATAGCTCGATCGTAAGTCGATCTTGGAGAATACCTTAGCTCTACTCAAATGATCGAATAGATCGTCTATAGGTGGAAAGTAGTACTTGTTCTTCACTGTCACTACATTTAAGGCTCTATAGTCTATGCACATGCGTACTGTCTCTCTTTCTTTAGCATGAAGACGGGTGCTTCCCATGGTGACGTACTAGCATGGATAAAACCTTTATCTAGCAATTCATCTTCTGCATCTTTATCTCCTCCAACTCTTTGGGTGCTAGCCGATATACTCGAGATGAGATAGGCTCGGCTCCCAGAATAAGCTTTATGGAAAACTCGATATCTTGGTCAGGTGGCAGTCTGGCAACTCCTCAGGGAACACATCTTAGAACTCAATGATCATAGGGTGCTGAAGGATGTCATCCATCATCATGTGAGTTCCTAATGTAGGTGGATCGCTTCTCTCTTTCGCTCCTCTAGCGAACTCGAACTCATCTTATTTGGTGGTCCAAAGGTAATACTGCCTCTATGACAGTTGATGGATGTATAGTGATGGCTCAACCAATGTATCCCAAGAACTATATCGAAAGTTGGCATAGGAAAAACAAGAAATCGTGCTTGCATCTCCCTACCATATATCACTACAGGACAAAATCACAAACTCCACTCACAGGCACTATTCCTCCTCCCGTGAGGATTCTAATATTTTTAGATAATGGTGTGGTAGGAATACTGTGTCTAGTAGAAAAACTAGCGGCTACAAATGAATATGTGGCTCCAGGGTCAAATAAGGTAACAACATGATAAGTAGCCACTAAAACCATAGCTGCTATGACCTTCGCTTCTGTCTCTATATCCTCGACTGCTAGGGAGACGGCCTACCCGCAATTCTGACCGGGGCCCTGTGCTTTAGCCTTGTTGTACTTTACTACTTATGAAGGTAATGGTGGGCGAGGTGCTCCTACTGCTGGTGCCATAATCTTCGGTGCCAGTTGTCCTGGTCGGGGTGCCAGGAGTGCTAGAGCTATAGACCTTAAGGCCTGCTGAGCATGTACCAGTGCTTGCTGCTCGGGACAATCCCTCTCCATGTGTTGTCCTAATCTATACCTCATACATAATCCCAGGCGAAATCGCAATCATTCATAATATAACCTTGCTTCCACAATAGTTGCAAGTGGGCATTTGATAAGGCATACCCCTCTGCTATGGCGTGTCATGGGTCTCCGGATGGGTCTACCCTGGATCTCTCTAGTTGGTGCAACTACTGGTGTATGGCATCTCTGCGTCTGCTGCAACTCTTCATGAAGAATCTCCTAACTACGTGCTTCCTCCAAAACAGCTGCATGAGAGACTCGAGACTGTGTGGTAGTGTATGTCTTAAGCTCTAGTGCAAGCCTTTAATGGAATCTCTTCATTCTCTCCTGCTCAGTCGGAATAATGTCATACCAAATCTGTTCAGGGGGCTAAACTTTGCACCATACTTGTCCACCGACATGTTCCCTTGCTTCATACGAGGAGGAACTTGTCATAGAGGCATCACGAACATGGATGGGGAAGAATCTCTCATAGAAGAGGTCGTAGAACTCCTTCTATGTCAGTCCAGTGCCAAATCGTCTTTCTTCAGCCTTTCACCAGTGGTGAGCACTATCCTCTAAGAGTAAGTCCACTGTTGTCATCCAATCGTGTGTTGGCAACTAGGACCTTTAGTAAAAATTTTGGGCCGATAATGTCACGACCCACTCCCGAATATTTGGATACGAGTCAGACACACCAAACCTACATTGGGAGACACAATGCAGTAAGCTGTACAACTCTAAAAAAACCCCAAGTGACAATATAAAAGTATAAAAGTAATACATCACAGCATCTAACCGTCCCAGAATATAATAGCATACCACCATATGTTCTAGCCATTATTACACCTTCTAAACTAATACCGAAGACAAATCCGTATATAGAATATAAAGGTGAAGTCCAGCCACAAATCCTAATACAATAAAGAAAGTAAAGTCTGATATGAAACTAGTCTAAGCCTCATCGGCCTCTAAGTCTTGAGTATCATCCTTCTCAGTTATGGCTCTGGGCTCCTGTCCATAATAGGTATCACATATGGCCACTAGCTCACCTGCAACATATCTAGTCAGGAACGGAGAAAGTACAATTCTACGATAATAAAATAAGTACAGTCTGATGAATAAGTAAAGTACAAGAGAACATAATGAACAGGAAAAGTTAATAGATAATTTGAACCTGAACATGAATATAAAACAAGAAATCATGACATGTGATCTATTTTGAAATATATACTAGAATATGTGACCAGCTAGGATAGCACATAAATAAGCAAGTAATGGTACGGCTTAGAGTCCCACATATACGATGTGAGACCTAAGATGTTCACATGAATCCTAGGTTGGGCTTGTATTTCCCGCCCAAGACACAAGTAAAGAACATGAATATAAAACAGAGTACAAGACCATATCGTGTAACAATGTTTCAAATATGAAAAGAGAACATGACGTGAAGTAAATGAGACAAGATCATAGAATGTACTTGCCTTGCTATGGAATAAATGTAGTAATCTCTGGGTTCACCTATGATGAGTACAAGTTGGTTAAGTTCTAAACGATAGAAATTAATTATTATTACTAACTAATCAGCTAACTATTACTCCTAACTAAACGTTCTACTACCTAGCATTTCCCCCAATAGTTGTCAACATAAATTTTATTTATTGTTTCCAAAATAGTTTATTCAACAACCAATATCAGTAAGAAAATTCTTCTTAAAATCAAAAGAAATTAAGAACTTAATTAACTTATTAGTAATACAACCCCTTATATAAGAAAAGTTATTCGAAAATATCACTTGACAATTACTGTACTTTAATAGCAAAGCTTTCGATGAGGAAGATAACACAAATATGTCTGTACTGCTCCCAGAAAATGACAGAATTCCTTCTTAGCTAAAATATAAACTTGGCCTAAAATTTATGTAAAACCTTCTCTATATTGAATCTGGCCTGCTGGCCCAATTCTAATAACACTCAACCATTCTTGCCACAACATGGTGATAGGCTCATCAACAATAATTTACTTGCAATAACAATATAACTAAGGTCTAACAAGCAAATTTAACCATATACATTCCATTTACACAAGCCAACCCTAGGTTACTGGATTAAACCCAAGTACTATCGTACTCAACCAATATCTGAATTTAAAGAAGGCAGCATGGGTAGCTTCTGAACTCATACTCACACACCCAGCCTATAAGTTATACAAATTCAATGAACTACCAACGTTGAACATTAATATCATTCAAATACAAACTCCCCGCCAACACATAGAGCTAAGTTCTCTTTACTTAGCAAACCCATACAAGATCTGCCCAGCATTTTAATCCCAGCAATTATAAAGCTAATTAATCATAAATTTGAATAGAAAAGTCACAACCACTGATACTAGAATCAAATAGGAACTTGCCCTTGCTAATTCCTATTCCTGCTGATCCTTTATACACCCCCATCATCGAGCATGACAAGCTGGACACACCTAACATCCAGACACGCACACACGACACCACCTTGGACATGCACACGAATATAGCTACACACAAATCCTACGATCCTAACCTATTCAACATTGCCCCATTCAAAAACTCAAAGTAACAAGCTTAAGTCATGGTAGAGAAAAAATACCTGAGAAGGAACGATCCAGACTATGGCAGACACAATCCAAAGAATCAGAATGGCTACTCGTATCCGATCGTGAGATAGAGTTTCTCTGTGTCATAAAAACAATCACATCTCGCACAAAACAACGAAACATGTCTCAGATCAGTGAACAATGTGTTCGACCAAAATTTATTAAGAAAACTCCCAAAATTAACAGAAGATTTAGATCAACACTAGCCAAGCGATTCACCTGATCCAAACACGCCAATAGGTGGGTTTAAGGATAGTAAGTCAAGGTTCCGTTCCATAGAAGGCACCACTTGAACTTGTTCATGCTGATACTAGGGAAGGAGCTTTCTGGGCCAAAAACTGTAGTCTTTCAAGCATTAGGAGTAAGTAAAAGTAGTGGCATTCTTATCAAAAGGATAAGTACCGTTGTTTCCATCCAAATCGATCACAAGACTCTACTCAACGTAGCAGTTCAATCAAGAATCTTGGAGAAGGAAATTCCAACATAAGATCGTAAGATCCGAACAATCATACTCAATTTAAACGAATCAAATTAGAACTTACCCAATCTTGAATTCAAACCGCGATCGTGATCCTCTAGAACAAGGTTGATGGCATAGAGCTTCCACCAAAAAATGCGACTAAACAACCAATCTCGACCAATGATCTGTCCAAGATCCATCGAACAAGGATTTAAAATACGGAGCCATCTGTGCTTACAAAAAAAAGAATCGAATCCGAAAATTACTAGATTTGAGAGCGAGTTCTTGATCGAGGCGAGGGATTTCGATCGATCCGATCAATTTCTGAACTGAACCTTATTGATCTATAAAATTTAGATCAAGAACGAACGGATCGACTCGAGATTAGAACAAATAAAAAGAAGATGAGAAGATCAAGTGGAACTCACCAATTGTTGGCAGACTTATCGTCGACGCCGCAGGAAAGACGACGATCACCGGAGAGGAAGTTGTACAGTCGCTCGATGTCGTCGATCGAAGGTGTCCATGGTGTCGCAGTCGTCGAAGATGGAAGGATCGTCGGAGAAATATTGCTCGCGTGTCATCCTCCGGAGGAGAAGATGCTCGACTATCACTCGTCTATCCTCCGCCGAGAGAAGTTCACCTCGTCGTTACTGTTAAAGAACGAAATTCACTCACCATGGTCGGATCGATTCTCTAGGTTAGGGTTAGAAAAAATTGGGGAAATTGAAGAGGAAGAAAGAGCTATGCTCTGAAGAATTTCTAAAATAGAAACAAATGAATATGAGAGAATGAGAATTTTAGGTTTATATAGAGTTGGGGGAAGCAGTTATTGATTTGTGAACGGAGAAATCATTTGGGAGGGAATTAATGAAACAAATTTTGATAATGTTCTCTGAATTGAAATAGGACAGTGAATTAACAAAGAATTTTTGTTTATTTAAAGAATGAGAATTTGATTAGAGAAATTAACCTCTACTAAATAAATAGCAAGCATTTCAACAAAAAATTATAAGGATACTAATTAAAATAACCATTTCCAACTTCTAAAATAGTAGAAAATCATATTTATTAATTTCAGGAAAATTAGGCTTACAAATAAGACATCAGGAGACCTCTAATGGCTTCTTGTTACCTTTGAAGGGATCCATGAAGTTCTTGACAGAGATCTCATATGGATGCGGTGTTGGTGCTGGTACCAATGTCGGAGGTGGAGGTGGAAGTGGGGGTCTAGTCAGTTATGTTATCATGCTCTTCCTCATTAGGTCTCTCTGCTACTACTGAGCCTGCATCATGGCGTACAAGAACTGAGTAGTGGGGTTACCGTCAGTTGGTAGTGGAGGCATTTGAGGTCCAAACTATGGTGAAAATAGCTGAGGGAATAGTAGTGGTACATTCCCTCCTGGTGGCACTGCAGTAAACTGTCCAGCTTGGCTGACTGGGGTGCTTGGGTCTTCTGTTGTATCGTCGACATGGTCGTAGTAGTTTGCTAGTGTCCTAGCTAATACGGGGTCACCGTGGTCATTGGAGTAACATGCTCCTCCTAGGTGGCTGCATCACCATATATGATGACCAAGGTAGAGGTGTGTCCGCTTCGTAGATTCATATTGCTGGCACGAAAATAAGGTTATGTTAGAAAAAATTTAAGCATAAGGCAATTCAAGTAATCAAATAGAGTTCAAAAAAATTCTTGAAGTCAAAGGAGGTAATAAGTTGTGGATGAGATATTATTCATATTCCTAGATGTAGGCTTGTTAGGTACGGTCATGTAATCCAACAATATTTTTCTGGACCTGTATGGGCCACCACAAAAACATGTGACGTGCCAGTCCTATAACACATAGGAAACAGATCCACTATAAAAATAAAGAATACTCCAATATATGGAATCCTCGTACGTACACATAACTTGTAAGAAATATAATCACAAGCCACATCACAGTATAACTACATATCATAAAGTATAGTAATAGTCCAGATAAATTTTAAATTAAAGAGTCAAAAGATATAGCCAGGAGGAAACTGATCCACTACCAAACAGCTATAAAAATAGTCTCATATACTGGAGTCCAACTTATCAAATAAAATAAAAGAAAGTAGAAAAAAGATGTCCATTACAAAATCTCATATCATAGATAAAGAACTAGATCTCGGAAGGCGAGACATCATCGTCTGCGAAGGATAGATCAAGTACCAAACCGTACTCCTGGGGAAGTCCTGATCGTCTAAGCCTGGAGAAGTCACCATGTCCTCAAAGAGATGTAACAAGATATAAGAAACAACATGTCATATAAACAGTGAAATAAAAATAAAGATGCATTCAATATGGTTCCTAACTATTCTACCATGTTCATGTTTGTTAAGAACAAGCCTCCAATGCATGGACACTTCTGGCTAATAATAGAATCTGGTATAGTCCCCTCTTGGGCACCAGGGAATTGCGTATAACGTTTGAAAATATTAGTAGCCAACTTGAGGGATAAGCTTACCCGTATCTCCAGCGGAGCTTCCGGGTTTCAAAGAGAAGTGTAATAGTGGCCCATACGTTAAGGAATTGTTCTCTCCCACGTAATGCCTAGTAGGGTCATCTCCATGACTCTATGAATCTCTAGTAATTGCCAAGTCTACTGATCATGCAAATCTATTGGCAGTTATTCCTAACCGTCGCACTTCTCATATTATCGGCAGCCAGCCGACTACATGAGTCCGTATCCTACATGTGACTCACACTCATGATAAAGCAAGTGTCAAGGCCATGTGAGATATAACAATACCTCATTTGAGTGGGTAGTCAACTAGTGCTAAGTCAATGCAGCATAAGAAATAAAAACAATAAAATGATTAAAGCAATCGTTTGTACCCAAGTATGACTTGGACGCACAATAAGATAAATACGTGCAGTATATAATAAGAACTGAATAGAAAGAGAAGAAATAAAATAGCAATAAAAGACAGAATATAATGGCAAGGTATCTTGCTGAGGGTGGTGCACGAAAAATATCAAAGTCCATTGATCAGATCGGTAACATTGTAAAGTCAATCCCGCAAATGATTCAGAAAGCTGAAATAAACATTACGAATATTTTTGGTGTAAAAGATATATTAAAAAATGCCTACCCAAAAGTTCAATTATGGACACAGGAGCAAAATCATAATTTCTGGTCAAAATGATTTTCGTCATTGGACCAGTTTTGTACCGAAAAGCCTACCAGTACCTACGGTCTCTAAAGTTGTCAAATGATACATCTATTTGTTTGGTATGATGATACAAACCCTACTATATGTCCAAAGTTGGATTCTAATGGGCCGTGCACAAATTTGCCCGTTGGATCGGATCGCGGGCCCGCCAAAATAGCATTTTTGTCGACCTTCTCAGAATCAAACCAAACTTGGCACACAGGACCAAGAAATGACATGATCCTGTTGGCACAAGTTTTGCCTCGAGATGATGAACGTGCAAGAAATTAGGGGCTACTTTACAAAACGACAAATATGGGATATCTCGACCGATATGCCTCGATTTCACCGTGCACGCACAACGAAATCAAGTTTTACCGAATCCTACACATCGACAACATCTATACGCATCTTTCAATGCTCATGGGTTGTGGCCAAGTTGTTCGGTTTTCGGGCTACACTCCGTATTGGAAATATTTTCCAAAATTTACTATAGTTTAAAAATAGTTTTTCTTGATTTTAAAATCGAATAACTTCGCACATATTAAATAAAATCATGATCTACAAAAAAAGGTTTCAATCTTGTATATGTTATCTAAACCTATTTGGAATTGGTTTTCGAAAATTTCACATGGATTTATCAAAATTAGCTGTAAAACCCCTAAATTTCTACTTTTTTTAAGTTGGTACTGATTTAAAATTTTGTATTGTACGTCGCGTATTCGTATTGTACGTCGCGTAGTCGTATTGTACGTCGTGCGCGAAATTTTATTTTTTGAATTTGCTCAACGAGTGCGAATATGTGCGAGCGTACATATTTTAGAAAAATATTTATTCTAATTTTATAGTTTCAAAATAATTTATATAATAATTATTTTAGCTATCGTACCAAACTTTCAAGCTAATTATTTATTTATTTTATTGGAACAAAGTCTTTCATTTATAACAATTATTGATAATATTCTTGTGCATACGTATATATTTCCTAAATATTTTACTAGTCTATTTTAAATAAAAAATGTAATTTTTGAGATTTATTAATATTAATATTTTATTATTCAAAAAGATATTTAAAATATTTATTATTTTCAAAATTATTATTATTGGTATTTTGAAAAATTTATTTGGAAGTTATTGTGGCCATTTAAATTTTGATTTAATTTTTGAATTTATTTAAAAATATTAAATTAATACATATAATTGAAATTTGATTTATTTGAATTGATTTTAAACTATAGGGATATAATTTAATTAGATTTAAATGGGATTTATATTTGGATTTGGATTTGAATAAAGTAGAGAATTATCTAACGGGGTTTTAAACTATTCTACTCTTTGTCCAACTGGGAATTCCCACATCCTATAAATAGGCAGGTACTCATCCATGTATTTATATTCTCCAAATTTTCTTCACAAATCTACGTGCATCGTATCTGTGTCCATCCGTTCTTATTCCATTATTATACATATACATTGCTCCTCCTCCGCGCTAACAAACCCGGCACGATACACCAAAATCCTAATCCTAAATCTATCTTAGCTAAATTCCGGCCTTCTGCCTCCCGCAAGAACCCACGGTAGCACCCGACCCCGTTGTCGCCTCTTCCACATCCCTGTCCGGCCAACTCCCTCCTTCCACTACCACCCTATCACCCTCTGGCCAACCCCGTTCATCCTCACGACCAAGCAACACCTAGCAACCCGTCGTCCAAGCCAACCCGGACCACCACCAGCAACACAACTCATCACCACCACCGGCGGCCACATCCGCCAGCCACCTACGACACCACCACCACCGTTCTCCACCCAAAACTACCGCTAACGCCACCACAGTGGCGCGGCCACCCGTCGTAGACTGCCCCGACACCACCCCTTTCTCCTCCTCGACTACCGGCCGGAAAAACCCCCAAAACTAAACAAAATCCTAACACTAAACTCACCTGTCCGTGCCAGCGCCGAGCGAGCGCCACCTCCGCATCTCTCTGACCCTCCGCGTGCCGTGCCCTAGCCGCCGTGAGTGCCTCCGCCCGGGAGTAAGCACTCTGTCGCTGCCCCTTTTCGAACCATCGTCCAGAGCCGGCCGCGCTAAGACCGACCCCGTTCCTTGGTTGCCAGCGGATCCCGCGCGTGCCCCCTTCCCCGAGCCCCCTTCCGCTTTTGACTCTATCTCCATCGCGCGCCACGCCGCCGGCCGAGTCCGCTCACCGATCTCCTCCGAACCCCCAAACCCTTCTTCGCCCGCCGGCCTCTACTCCCGTCCAGCCGCACCCCCGCACCCCCGGAGCCACCCGCGACCGCCCTCCGGCTTGCCGCCGTCGCCGCCGACCCGGAGCCGCCCCTCCGCCGAGATCGCGCCGCCCAGCCTTTCCATTTCCATTCCCTTTCTTTTCCTTTCTTTTTGAAGAGCAGCAGTTTGCTACAGTAGTTATTTTGTTTTTTAGATATTATTTATTTTATTGTTTAGTAAATTGTTTTTGTTGTTGTTTGTTTCTTTGTGTTTTTTGTGTGTATCTATTATTATTATCATCATCATTATTATTATTATCATCATATTATTATTATATTATTGTTATTATTATGTATTTCGTGTATAATAATCTTATTAGAATTCTTTTAAAAATATATATATATATTTGGTTATTAATATTTTGTTATAAGATTTCTCGAAAATAAAATTAGATAGATATATTATTAGGCTTGGAACGTTTAGCGATTTCAAATATACTATTAAGTGTTTTATCCATTTTATGGACTACCCTAGAAAGTATTGTTTGGCATTAATTTACTTTTGACTATTAAAAGTATATAGTTTCAATATTTTATAAATATTTTTTGACTTTTAGTTAATGAAAATATATTGCTTTGAACAAAATTTGTTTTAACTAATATGGTTTTCTGTCGCAAATTGATATTTTTTTGTAGAGGTAAAAGTTTTGCCTAAAAGCAATTTTAATGCTTCCTCAAATATTTATCTAAAAACTATTTTGTTAATAAGAATATATTTTCGAGTATTATAAATAGTTTCCTAAAAATGTATATATTTTTATTATAAATTCCTTCAATTATCTTCCTCTTCTGCGATTAGTCCTATTCACAATCCCTTGCCAATTCAAGCCTACCTTATGTCGAACCTAACTAATTCAACCGTCCTGGACCCAATGGAACTGTCTGTGCCACCATCCGAGGTCACCTTGCATAGTTGTTATACCGAGGTCGCAGTTCGTGCCACCATGATTATCTCAGCGCACCGGGCGTCCTACCAGGCAAGACACCTTGTCATTTGCTGTTTACTATTTTAGCTCATATTTCATGCATTGTTCATTATTTTCTTTATCCAAATAAACTATGATACATGGCATAACCTGTTAGAACTTACTGTTCATTTATATTTCCTGCTATGTATTATTTTTCTTACACATTAAACCTAGATTTAAGGGACCACCTTGTGTGTTGCATTCATTGGCCTTGACACGTTGTAACACGAAGTTGTGTGTCGCATGTAGAACACGGACATGCTTGACTGGCTGGCCATCGGTACGTATAAGTCGTGCGATAGGAATAACCGCTAATAGAGGTTGTATGCTAGTTTGACTTAGCGGTTATAGAGGTTATTGTTGTGGATACAACATAGTAGGCATTGGGCGGGGAGGACAATTCCTTAGCGTATGGGCTTCGATGCACTTTTCCTTGTGACCCAGATTCTCCGCTGGAGATACGGGATTGATGACCCATGAGTACTGACGGACACTGACGATTCTGCGGAACGTCATGTTCTTACTGATGGGGCCTCTGGTGCCCCAAGGGGGGACCATGCCGATCCTATTTAGCCAGGGCCCATGCATAGGAAGGATTGTTCTTAACTACATTTTACTTAGAACGGTTAGGCTACCTTTATCCGTTAGGTACGAGTACTTTTGGTTTGGGTACTTGTATCTGACCGAATAATAACTTGTCGCGGATTAGTTTGTCACATCTTGTCCTTGTTTGGTTGTAGGTGTGACTTACTACTTCGATGAAAAGGTATTGAACCTTGTTGGGGTCCGGATACCATATTGGATTCATAGCATGGAAAGATACGCTACCGTGAATTAGTTTACCATCTCCTGTCCTTGTTTGGTTGGAGGGATGGTAAGCTCGTTCAATAGGTGCGCATTGGACCATGTTATAATTCTTTATTTGAGCAATATTTATTCAGTTTATATGGCATGATATTATGTCCCTTTGAGGACCTGGTTATCTCGCCAGGTGTGTGTTCTTGTCTTTCGCAGGTGCTTTAGCTCTAGCCGTGATCATTGCTATTTCTTCGAGGATGATTGCACTTAGATCGTCTTCGCTTCGTTCGCCCAATTCATTCTTTTGTGTATCATGTATTTCTTTTATTTGTTGGTAGTGGATTTGTCTTCGTCCAACATATTGTATCAAGACAATTCATTATCTTTATATGACATCTTTTATTCATTTATTTTTGTGTGGATGAGATTATTTATGGTTCTACTGTATTTTACAGCTTATGTATTCATATGAAGTTTCCATATATTGGGGTGTACTTCTTATGAATACAGCTGGCATATCTACGTTCTTAGTCCTACGTATTTTGGGACTGGGCGTTACATGTTTTTGTAGTGGTCCATGCAGGTCAAGTTAAATTGTTTGGTTACTTTACCGTACCAAGCAAGCCTGCGTATAGGATTAGAAGTCTAGGATCTCATCCACATACTTGACCTCTTTCCTCGATTCCATATTCGAACTACCGTTCTACTCATCGACTGCATCTTGCTTGATTCCTTCTATCATAATTCCTATCTTCCTTTCGTGCTTGCTAGAGATTGACCCTACTAGTTGGATGTCCCAAAACACCCTTAGCTTAATTCTTTTAAGTTGGGTAAAACACCCCATGACTCGACACACTCTTGCCCATTAAGGGAATAAAATAGTATTATCTAGACCATAGAGACTAGAAAAATTTAACCCATTTGGTCAACCAAGCCTTGGTCAATAAAACCGTAGAATGATGGTATAGGAGTAAACAAGACTTAGATCCTTGTGACTCTTAGACTATTCATATTTGTTTTTATTCATCTACCATCGTGCCTATATTTTTACTATCTAAACTAATGATGCTAATAAAGCCTAGTATTTGCAAGCTAATCCTTATCGAGCTTGATCAAGACATATGCTATAGAGTGGCCACTCACTAACATATTGTCTAATCAGAACCGGTGTATGATGGTTTGATCAACCAAGTGCACTTTGGTTCACTTTTATCTATCGTTCTACGTGGATGTTGACATAGCTAAACTTGTCCTTTAGAGTCCCATCCACGACTGCCTTGAAAATTCTTTTTGAAATTATTAGGTCGCCTTTGAATCACGTATTTGGTAATGCCTCCTTCGAACTCTATATTGCTTTCGCCTTCACCTATTTAGAAGGACGAAGGCGTTATACTAGAACTTCTTCTAGCCTTCCTATCGGCTATGACCATTCTCACTCGATGCTGCTATATCTTCATCCTAAACTACTCGGCCCTATCAAGACCCCCTAATCACTTAATTTAAGTGAATCTATTTCGTTCTCTTAATCGTGACCCTCATTCATTACCCGTGACCATACCGTATTATGTTTTTTTTATCTAGATCGCGATTTCTTACAGCATAATTTTGTTATCGATTGTTCCTCATTGATACCCCCTAGTGTCTTTTTCCCTACAAATTCTTAATTTCGAGGACAAAATTCTTTTAAGTTGGGTAGGATGTAAAACCCCTAAATTTCTACTTTTTAAAGTTGGTACTGATTTAAAATTTTATATTGTACGTCACGTAGTCGTATTGTACGTCGTGCGCGAAATTTTATTTTTTGAATTTGCTCGACGAGTGCGAATATGTGCGAGCGTACATATTTTAGAAAAATATTTATTCTAATTTTATAGTTTCAAAATAATTTATATAATATTTATTTTAGCTATCGTACCAAACTTTCAAGCTAATTATTTATTTATTTTATTGGTACAAAGTCTTTCATTTATAACAATAATTGATAATATTCTTGTGCATACGTATATATTTCCTAAATATTTTACTAGTCTATTTTAAATAAAAAATATAATTTTTGAGATTTATTAATATTAATATTATATTATTCAAAAATATATTCAAAAATATTTATTATTTTTGAAATTATTATTATTGGTATTTTGAAAAATATATTTGGAAGTTATTGTGGCCATTTAAAATTTGATTTAATTTTTGGATTTATTTAAAAATATTAAATTAATACATATAATTGAAATTTGATTTATTTGAATTGATTTTAAACTATAGGGACATAATTTAATTAGATTTAAATGGGATTTATATTTGGATTTGGATTTGAATAAAGTAGAGAATTATCTAACGGGGTTTTAAACTATTCTAATATTTGTCCAACAGGGAATTCCCACATCCTATAAATAGGCAGGTACTCATCCATGTATTTCTATTCTCCAAATTTTCTCCATAAATCTACGTGCATCGTGTCTATGTCCATCCGTTCTTATTCCACTATTATACATATACATTGCTCCTCCTCCGCGCCGACAAACCCAGCACGATACACCAAAATCCTAATCCTAAATCTATCTTAGCTAAATTTCGGCCTTCTGCCTCCCGCAAGAACCCACGGTAGCAACCGACCCCGTCGTCGCCTCTTCACATCCCTGTCCGGCCAACTCCCTCCTTCCACCACCACCCTGTCGCCCTCTGGCCAACCCCGTTCATCCTCACGACCAAGCAAAACCCAGCAACTCGTCGTCCAGGCCAACCCGGACCACCACCAGCAACACAACTCATCACCACCACCGGCGGCTACATCCGCCAGCCACCTACGACACCACCACCACCGTTCTCCACCCAAAACCACCGACAACGCCACCACAGTGGCGCGGCCACCCGTCGTAGACTGCCCCGACACCACCCCTTTCTCCTCCTCGGCCACCGGCCGAAAAAACCCCAAAACTAAACAAAACCCTAACCCTAAACTCACATGTCTGCGCCAGCGCCGACGAGCGCCGCCGCGCAGCGCCGCCTCCGCATCTCTCTGACCCTCCGCGCGCCATGCCCTAGCCGCCGTGAGCGCCTACGTCCTGGAGCAAGCACTCCGCCACTGCCACTTTCCGAACCACCGTCCAGAGTCGGCCATGCGAAGACCGACCCCGTTCATCGGTTGCCGACGGATCCCGCGCGCGTCCTCTTCTCCGAGGCCCCTTCCGCTTTCGCCTCTGCCTCCACCGCGCTCCACGCCGCCTGCCGAGTCCGCTCACCGATCTCCGTCGAACCTCCAAACCCTTCTCCGCCCGCCAGCATCTACTCCCGTCCAGCCACCCCCGGAGCCACCCGCGACCGCCCTCCGGCTTGCCGCCGTCGTCGCCGACCCGGAGCCGTCCCTCCGCCGAGATCGCACCGCCTCGCCTTTCCCTTTCTATTCCCTTTCTTTTCCTTTCTTTTAGAAGAGCAGCAGTTTGCTGCAGTAGTTATTTTGTTTTTTTTAGATATTATTTATTTTATTGTTTAGTAAATTGTTTTTGTTGTTGTTTGTTTCTTTGTGTTTTTGTGTGTATCTATTATTATTATTATCATCTTTATTATCATCATTATTATTATTATCATCATATTATTATTATATTATTATTATGTATTTCGTGTATAATAATCTTATTAGAATTCTTTTAAATATATATATATATATATATATATATATATATATATATTTGGTTATTAATATTTTGTTATAAGATTTCTCGAAAATTAAATTAGATAGATATATTATTAGGCTTGGAACGTTTAGCGATTTCAAATATACTATTAAGTGTTTTATCCATTTTATGGACTACCCTAGAAAGTATTGTTTGGCATTAATTTACTTTTTACTATTAAAAGTATATAGTTTCAATATTTTATAAATATTTTTCGACTTTTAGTTAATGAAAATATATAGCTTTGAACAAAATTTGTTTTAACTAATATGGTTTTCTGTCGCAAATTAATTTTTTTTGTAGAGGTAAATGTTTTGCCCAAAAGCGATTTTAATGCTTCCTCAAATATTTATCTAAAAACTATTTTGTTAATAAGAATATATTTCCGAGTATTATAAATAGTTTCCTAAAAACGTATATATTTTTATTATAAATTCCTTCAATTATCTTCCTCTTCTGCGATTAGTCCGATTCACAATCCCTTGTCAATTCAAGCCTACCTTATGTCGAACCTAACTAATTCAACCGTCCTGGACCCAATGGAACTGTCCGTGCCACCATCCGAGGTCACCTTGCATAGTTGTTATACCGAGGTCGCAGTTCGTGTATCCATGATTATCTCAACACACCGGACATCCTACCAGGCAAGACACCTTGCCATTTGCTGTTTACTTATTTTAGCTCATATTTCATGTATTGTTCATTATTTTTTTATGCAAAATAAACTGTGATACATGGCATAACCTGTTAGAACTTACTGTTCATTTATATTTCATGCTATGTATTATTTTTCTTACACATTAAACCTAGATTTAAGGTACCACCTTGTGTGTTGCATTCATTGGCCTTGACACGTTGTAACACGAAGTTGTGTGTTACATGTAGAACACGGACATGCGTGACTGGCTGGCCACTGGTACGTATAAGTCGTGTGATAGGAATAACTGCTAATAGAGGTTGCATGCTAGTTTGACTTAGCGGTTATAGAGGTTATTGTTGTGGATACAACATAGTAGGCATTGGACGGGGAGGACAATTTCTTAGCGTATGGGCTTCGATGCACTTTCCCTTGTGACCCGGATTCTCCGCTGGAGATACGGGGTTGATGACCCATGATTACTGACGGCCACTGACGATTCTGCGGAACGTCATGCTCTTACTGATGGGGCCTCTGGTGCCCCAAGGGGGGACCAGGCCGATCCTATTTAGCCAGGGCCCATGCGTAGGAAGGATTGTTCTTAACTACATTTCACTTAGAACGGGTAGGCTATCTTTATCCGTTAGGTACAAGTACTTTTGGTTTGGGTACTTGTATCTGACCATAGCTTGGAACAATAACTTATCGCGGATTAGTTCGTCACATCTTGTCCTTGTTTGGTTGTAGGTGTGACTTACTACTTCGATGAGAAGGTATTGAACCTTGTTGGGGTCCGGATACCATATTGGATTCATAGCATGGAAAGATACGCTACCGTGAATTTGTTTACCATCTCCTGTCCTTGTTTGGTTGGGGGGATGGTAAGCTCGTTCAATAGGTGCACATTGGACCATGTTATAATTCAATTAACTTATTTATTTGAGCAATATTTATTCAGTTTATATGGCATGATATTATGTCCCTCTGAGGACCTGGTTATCACGCTAGGTGTGTGCTCTTGTCTTTCGCAGGTGCTTTAGCTCTAGCCGTGATCATTGCTATTTCTTCGAGGATGATTGCACTTGGATCGTCTTCGCTTCGCTCGTCTAATTCATTCTTTTGTGTATCATGTATTTCTTTTATTTGTTGGTAGTGGATTTGTCTCCGCCCAATATATTGTATCAAGACAATTTATTATCTTTATATGACATCTTTTATTCATTTATTTTTGTGTGGATGAGATTAGTTATGGTTCTACTACATTTTACAGCTTATGTATTCATATGAAGTTTCTATATATTGGGGTGTACTTCATATGAATACAGCTGGCATGTCTACGTTCTTAGTCCTACGTATTTTGGGACTGGGCGTTACATTAGCCTTCGAACAGGGTTGGTTGGCTGTGTAAAAACTGTTTTCAAAACTATTTTTCTCATCAACTTTGTGTCAATTTAACAGACAGGTCATGCCATGATGCCCAAATCCCATTTGCGGGAATTCAAGAGGTTCATGTAGGGTTCCTAGGACAGTTTACAGTTTCAAAAATAGTCAAGAAACCAGAAAGAAATTTGATCGTAAAGGGGGTACCTCACTGCGTTTCCTAACAAAGCAACATGCTCTGTTCCTCCGGTGCGCTGGCGGTTCTCCGGCCACTTCAGGCCATCGGCGGCGATCTGGTGGCAGCACAGCGGTTCTCTGGCCACTCGAATTTTAAAATCTCTATCGTTTGAATCTAAAGCTGCCAAGGGTCGGGGGTTCTTGGGTTTATTATCTCACGAGATTTTGGGGAAATCTCGTGAGTTAAGGTTTTCCTTCTTTTTTTTTAATATCATATCTAGAAAAAATATAAATCTATGTATATTTATCCTAATATATACATGTATGGCAAACGATTACTCTAAAATTTCAAAAAATCTATACTTTGATTCTACAACAATATAAAAATTATTGATGTAAAATCAAGCCATATACAAACATATTTGCTATCTATAATATATTTATTTTAAATCTAAGATACATATAATTATATAAATATATGTATAGCATATATATATTTAGATACCATAAATCCTAGAAATTTATTAACCCAATATTTACCTTACAAAATATTTTTAGTGCTGAAAACAAAATACTAGGAAATTATTGCCATTTAAAAAAAAAAAAAAAAAACTATTTACCAACCTATTAAATAAATATAAAAATTTCATAAAGTATTAAAACAAGTATAATAAAATTTTATAAAAATAGGGGGTTTACAGATGGTCTAGAGACACAAATATGGCTAGTAGTCCATGTCATCGAATTTATGCTAAGGCAATATTAGAAAGACAATCAAAAGAAAAGTAATGTTGCACTCAATTAAAATAAATGTGTTAGTTTTTTATGGGTGGACGAGGAGCTCACACCACCAATACGATTGTGTACTGACACCCATATAGTGTTCATGTGCAGGTAACAGGTACTTGCTCGTTCGAGGTGGAACTTGCTCGGACGTGCTGAGGCAAGGAGTTTCTTAGCGTATCGAGGTGTACGATCGCATGGAAGACTTTACTTATACGGAACATAATGTACGGACATTGCCTTCCGAAGCATCCATAAGTTGTAGCCATGAAGCTTTGTATTGAGAGATGAGAGAGGACAGAATGACTTGTATTATGAGAAGAGTGAGACTGATTAATAATTAAAGTTCTAATTTTTCTTGCAACGCTCGTATTCAAATACTTGTGTTTCTTAAGTTATTCAACTTTTCTGCTTGGGGCTTCTGTGCGACAATCCCGTCGCTTAGCCTATAATTGGTCGTTATGGAACCCGTTTTGCGTGAGTGCAACCTAGGCTCACACGGCATCATGCCTTAGCGAGGACCCGAGACGTGACATTAATAGATTGAATACATGGAATATCTTCTCAGTCTAATTTTGCCCTTCTTTTGTAACTGGTCAAAAACAGAACTTGCTTGTTATTGTAATATTGTTTTAGTGACAAAGTTGTGTAAGATCTAGTTTAATGGAATAATGTTGATCCTAATTTTGTTTGTATTTTTTATATGACCAAAATTTTGTCTATGTTAATTAGTGCATGAAGCAAATGAGTTTGATTCTTAGGCTTAATAGAGGCACAATTTTTTTAATAATTTTTATCCATTCCTAACGATTATAATCATTAGGAGAAAAGTTATTTTCCTAATGGTAAAAGACTCTTAAGAATATATTTTATTCCTACGGGTAAAAAACTATTTGAAAATTTATTCTACCAACGGGTTTTTACCGTTAGAAAATTTATTTTTCCAACGGTTTTCTATCGTCAGGAAAATTCAAATGCCAAATTACCAACGATAAAAAACTGTTAGCAATAATTTTCCTAATGCTTATTGTCACGCCTCAATTCCAGAGGATCAAAAACTAGCCACTAGGCGCGATGCCGTACAAGTCTAGATTGCACTTGTATAAAGCAAAACAATTACAGTTCCTAGTATTTCTCAGAAAACAACGACGGCACAAAAAAAGCAAGAAGATAAATTGAAGTCACACAAGATATGAAGAATTGTATCTCTTTATTGATAATTGCAATGGATTACAAGACTTGCAGTGAAATACAATGTTTACAACTAATTACAAGACTCTTGAATAGCCAACTAAATATACACTTGCCATTTAGGCTTTACAACCGAACATGCCGACTTTGCTTACAATCTCACTGGTTCATCTGAGTTCCACTATTCCATACATTATGTCCCGTATAGCAGAAGACATCGTCTTGCAAAAAGTGCTTCTGCACACCCATCCAAATCATCGATGCCAAGCACTAATCAAATAATTTCCCCCATGCACGAGCACATGTAATATTGCCCACAACGTGGGTCAATACATCATTAATGTACTGGCGAGCGGTGCTGGCCCAACTCACATAAGAAGACAACACTAAGTAATCATGTTATAGAATATTATTAAAAGTGTTCTTTCTCGCTGCCTTAGGGTTAATTTCAGGTTTATAGCCGACAAGAATTAAAACATACAATTCTCATTGCCAACATAATGTAAAGCAATATGGTATCACCCTTTGATGATTCTTACCCACGGTCATGTAGCCATCCCTGTAATTGAGTAATAACTTACTATGCCTGCATAAGACATCCACTACCAAAATACAGTCAATTAGCGATGGCATATTAGCGACGGATTATTTTCGTCGGCGTTAGCGACGGATTTGCGACACATAACCGACGGAGTACCGACGACAAGCTGCTATATTTTTTATTTTATTTTAAGGGGGAGAGAAGGTCGCACGTCCGTCGCTAGGGAGTCGGAAACATAGCGATGGATACGTGGGCCGTCGCTATGCAGTCGACTATTTGGCGGGAATTGTTGGGAGAAGTGGCAGGACAAATATTCGACTACGTAGCGACGGATAGTCCGTCGGCAAGTATCCAAAAGAGCGACGGACTAGCGACGGATATGATCCGTCGCTAAATATAACACCCAGACTTAAATTGAAACAACGGGGGGAACTTTTCATTCCCCCCCAAATTTCACTCTCTCTCCTCTCTCTCTCTCTCTCCCGCGGCTTCGTCTCCTCTTTCTCTCTCGAAGGTGATTGGCGGCATCCTCTCCTCTCTCTCTCTCTCCCGAAGGTAATCCCCTCTCTCTCTCTCTCTCTCTCTTTCTCGTGGTAGTCGGAGTAGCAGCGGGGGCGGTGGGGGCGTCGTGGGCTAGGGGCGGCGGGGGAGGCGTTGCCTGCGAGGGCAGAGGAGGCGGGGGCTGGTGGGGAAGGCGTTTGGCAGCAGGGAGCGCGGGGGATGGTGGGCGGGGGAGGCGGGGGCGGGGGGGTTGGTTGCGCGGGCGAGGGAGGCGGGGGCTGGGAAGGCGGGGACGGGGGGGTTGGCTGCGCGGACAGGGGAGGCGGGGGCTGGGGAGGCGGGGGTGGGGGGTTGGCTGCGATGGCGGGGGGTTGGCTGCGGGGGCGGAGGAGGCAGGCTTCTAGCAAGGGCTCCATTTTGATTGTCTATGCAAAGTTTTATAAAACATTTTTATTTTAATTATTATAATTATTTCTTTCAATTTGCAAAAAAATATAGAATTGCTAAAGAATCGTGTAGTATATTACTACCTGTCTAGGGAAACCCAGGTATCAGGTATATATCACAAGAGAATTTGCAACTTAATAAGTGATGTAGCCTAAGAGGGAAAATGGTGAACCAAGTTTATGGTTAAACTAACAGATTTGTGCATGTGCTATCAGAAAACCTGCCCAAGTGTGACAATATGTGAATATAGGTTAGCTCACTTAGTATCACCCTCTAGTATAATCTCTAGAGTGTTAAGAGGCGACCAGGCCTAATAGATAGTAAAAAACAAAATAGATAAATTGTATAGGAATGTTATAACGTAGCAGAAATGGGGTAACAACAAGCATAGGTTGCATGTTTATGCAACTGATGTAATGATATACCATATAGCAGTAGTCCAATGGGATTACATGGGAAGAAGAACATTTGTAGTCACGCATGGACAGAGTGTTAGCATATACTATTTATTTAGAAAGGGTGGCATTGATAGGTCGATTAGTTTTGGATATCAGTATTTTAGTTAGCATACGCAAATAAAATTGGATTGAGACTTCGAAAAAGGTACGACTTTTGTTAATTGGATTTTAGTTATAGGATTTCCTAGAACTAGAAGCATACGCAAATGAAATAGGAATAATTGGATTTTAGTAAAGGGAGTCTTTGTGTTATGCTTTGTATTAATCACATGTATGTGTAAGTATCAGTTTTTAAGAGGCAAGGGAACTTTGCCATTGTATTTCATTGACAGGTAATGAGAACCCATTTACCTAGGTGTTGGTATCTCAAGTATCAAATGGTGTGGTTTCATTTTATATGCATATGTCATGTACCTTCAGTGGTATGCATGGCATTGACTATTATACACATACACTAGCATGGTTGAAGACTTGATAATTTGAACACTATCGGTATCGTACTATCGGTATCGGTATCGTACTATCGGTATCGGTATCGAACTATCGGCCTATATACCAGCGGATCCACCAGTTACATGATTATATACTAATTCTGTTTAGTTTGTCTTACGATACAAATTTTCACATCCAATCTGTGATGGATCATTATTTCGTTGATCGTACATGGATGTACAAACGATAACATGATAGCAGAATAGGTGTGAGTGACGATTTTCAGGCAGGCGTGGAAGTGTTTCTTAAGTATGCCATCAGCAAAGCTTAGTATATGGACGGTAACAAAATCAAGTGTCCATGTCATAATTGTCGCAATAGACGTTACAAAGAAGTGGTGAGTGTAAGAGATCATTTGACCCGTAAGGGTTTCGTACGTGATTACGGCCTGTAGTCATCGCAAGGTGAACTATATACGGAAAGACAGGTTGCGAATGCGGCTACTTATGCTTTTGATGATAATACTGCAACAGATTTTGTCGTCGAAGACGACGAATGCTCAGTTGATTATGGAGACCTGCAGAAACTTGCACGAGATATGGTGTACGATGCAGCAAGGCCTAATTTTGATCCGGATGATCCTAATCCCGAGGCAAAGGTGTTCTATGATATGTTTCAGGATGTAGAAACTTTTTTATATCCTGGTTGTGAGCCTCATTCCGTACTGTCAGTGACGATGCGGTTGTTGAACATAAAGTCCGATTTTAACTTGCCACAAACTTTTTATGATCGAATTATACAACTAATCAAGGAGGTGTTACCGAAGGAATCAAAGGAGCTTCCAAAAAACTTTTACAAGTCGAAGATAATGGTCCGACAACTAGGACTGGGATACGAGAAGATAGATTGTTGTCACAACGGATGCATATTGTACTACAAGGAGAACGAGGATATAGAAAGTTGTATCTTCTGTAATGCGGATTGTTACAAGCCAGTCAGGGGAAAAAGAAATTCAACTAGAAAACGATGTCCTTACAAGTATATGCATTACTTGTCGATCACGAAGCGCTTGCGGAGGATATATATGTCTCAGAATACAGCAGAATACATGACATGGCACAACGAAGAATGGACAAAGGACGATGGAGAATTTTTACATCCTTCGGATGGAGAGGCGTGGAAATATTTCGATTTGCGTCATCCAGATTTTGCTGTAGAGCCTAGAAATGTACGTCTGGCGCTATGTTCTGATGGCTTCGCCCCTTTCGGGCAGTCAAAATCTCAATACTCCTGCTGGCCGGTCATTCTGACCCCTTACAATCTGCCACCATGGATGTGTATGAAGACTCCTTAGATGTTCTTGACAGCTATCATACCGGGTCCCAAAAATCCGACAAAGAATATTGATATATATTTACAGCCGTTGGTGGATGAGCTGAAACAGCTGTGGGAGATCGGCATCGCGACCTATGATATTTCTAGGAGATAGAACTTTCAGATGACAGCTTCACTGATGTGGACAATCAATAATTTTCTCGCATACGGTATGCTGTCGGGATGGAATACTCACGGCACCATGTCTTGTCCGATATGTATGAAAAATAGTAAGGCGTTCCGCCTTAAGCATGGAAGAAAAACTTCTTTCTTTGATTGTCATCGTCAATTTCTGTCCGTGAGTCATCCTTGGAGAAAGAACAAGAACGCGTTCAGAGCTGGAAAACAAGAATTTTCTCATCCGCCTGCCAGATTGTCGGAATACGATATTTGGAAAGATATAAAGGACTTGCCCACTGTAATGGAAGATCCATCGAACAATCGTGTCGATGGGTTCGGACAAAGCCATAATTGGACCAAACGGAGTATCTTCGGGGACTTACCTTATTGGAAAGATAATCTTATAAGGCATAATCTTGATGTTATGCATATCGAAAAGAATGTGCTCGATAATGTCTTAAATACCGTCATGGATATTAAAGGAAAGACGAAGGACAATCCAAAAGCAAGACAAGACATTGTCAAGATTTGCAAGCGTCCTTATCTGAACTTGATACAAAAGGGAGCTGGTGGACAATTAACTAAGCCGATAGCACAATACACATTGGGCAAGGAAGATAGATTAATAATCTGCAAGTGGGTATCTACTTTAAGAATTTTCGACAGCTATGTGTCGAATTTATCTAGATGCGTTGATCTCAATGAACGCAAGCTAACGGGAAAGAAGAGTCACGATTGCCACGTGTTTATGGAAAGATTACTACCCATTGCTTTGAAAGAGTTGTTGCCTTCTGCTGTATGGGTTCCGTTGGCCGAACTATCTATTTTCTTCAGGAATATTTGTTCAACCAAGTTGACTGTGCAACCCATGGTTGAACTTGAGGAGAACATTATCTTAACAATTTGTAAGTTGGATAAAATATTTTCTTCCGGCTTCTTCGACAGCATGGAGCATCTACCGATTCATCTAGCATACGAAGCCCGTGTCGGTACATCTGTTCATTATCGATGGATGTACCCATTTGAAAGGTATATAAAAATCAATATAATTTAAGTTGAATTTCAGTGGGTTTTAAAATTAATTCTTAATTCTCAAGATAATTTTTCTCTCCAGATACCTACACCATCTAAAGATGAAAGTTGGCAACAAGGCTCATATAGAGGCTTCGATATGCGAAGCATATCTTATCGAAGAGGTGTCAAACTTCTGCTCTATTTATTTTGATACTCATGTTAAGTCAAATCGAAATAGACCTCAAAGAAATGACAAGGACGTTGAGGATGGAGGTATATTCAATATAAGGGGCAAGCCTGTTGGGGGTAGTAAAAAATAGTGGTTAACTGACGACGAGTATGATGTCGCTCACCGATATGTCTTGTTAAACTGTGACATACAAGAAGTGAGAGATTTGGAGAAGTAAGTCAGTACACTTACACTCGTTCTAATCTCTAATTTGATGAAGTAAGTGACTACACTTATATATTCTTATTCTCTCTAACAGTGTATTTAGAGAAGAAGTCCAAATGAGGATTACTGATGAGGGACTTCAAAGAGAGGTTGATTGTACATTTTCGTCATGGTTTCGCAAATACGTAAGTAACTGAGATTATAAATATATAATCTAAAACATTTAAATTATAAATATTTGTTTACAGGTTTTATTGCCTTAAACAACACTCGCTAATGAGAGTGTTCGTTATCTGGCATTGGGACCGAAGAAGCAAACAAAGACTTGGCCAGGATATGTCGTTAATGGCTTCAGGTTTAACGCAACTCAGAATGATATAAATGTCGAATTTATCAATGACGACAACAGTACCAAGGATTCCGGTGTTTGCATAAGAGGCACCATCTATAACGACGAGGCAAACTTTGACTATTATGGAGTGCTTCGCGATATTGTAGATTTATAATATACTGACCCATATGATATGCATATTGTGACGTTCAAATGTGAGTGGTTCGATACTACACCAAATATCGGTTGGAAAATTGATAAACAATTTGGATTTGTCGATATAAATCATCGTAGGAGGTATAGAGGGTCTGATACATTTGCGATAGCAAGTCATGCTGTTCAAGTCTACTATACAAACTACCCAAGGTGTCGTAGAGATCGATTTGACTGGTGGGCAGTATGTAAGATTAAATCTAGAAATACATTCAACGTTGGAGACCCAGCATAACAAGAGGACCAGATCAAAAAGTCTCAATACTTGGGACAACAGTCGGATACAATGGATGTTGAAGATATTGTTGAAGAAAATAGAGGGAAAAAAGAGGTTGATACAGAAGACTTAGAAGTCAACCATGGGAGAAAGAGGCATCTTGTCCCAAATATTGAGGCAGATGAAGAAGAAGAAGAAGAAGAAGAAGACGAAGAAGAAGAAGAAGAAGAAGAAGAAGAAGAAAAAGAAGAAGACGAATTTGATGGGGATGAGGATACAGATGAAATCGACGATGAGGAGAAGGATGAGGATGAGGATGATGATGAAGACGAGGCCGAGGATGAGACCGAAGACGATGACGATGAATAGGTTAAATATTGTTGTATATTAAAAATACTTCTAATTACGTGAATTAAGTTTGACCTCATAAAAGCAATTACGTGAATTCATATTTTTTTCGTTCGATCATTTACTTATTGTATGATTTTCTTTTTACAGATGGCAATCCTAGTCTTTTTCGTCGCGGCGGCACTCGTCTCCCTGCTGGTGTTATGTATATTTTAGTTTAGAATTTTATATTCATTTATACTTATATATTGTTAATTATGTTTATGTGTTCTATTTACAGGTCGTAATGGCTGGCCGTGGTCGTGCTGCTGGTGGTGGTGGTGGTGGTGGTGGTGGTGGTGGTCGTCGTGGATGTGGTCGTGGTGGTGCTGGTGGTCATGGTCGTATTCAATCTTCCCGGGTGTGACCCCACCCAGCGAACCCGACCCGGAGAGTACCCCGGGCACAGACACATCCCGCCGTCGATCGACAACTATTGACACAAAATCACAGTCAACGATATATTGATACAATTGACAATATGATACTTGTAATATTTCAATACGATACATGAAGACTGAATTCAGTACAAGCCAGACGACAGCTCGCACCTGCAATGCCTCATAGTTTGAGTCTATATTTTATATTTTTATTTGAGTCTAGACTTATGTAAACTGAGCTGTGCTGAGCATTTTGAGACTTAGACTAAACCTATACCTCAAACCAAAAGCCCCATCAAACATCCAAATAGACCATTGGCCCACTGGACCTATTCTGTGCTCTGGAGACAGAGTTCGGGCCGAATTCTGCCTCCTAAAATCCAGGACCCTAATTTTTAGGGTTGGCTGGATACAAGTTGTCCAACGGCCAAATTTTTGAATATTCCAACCAGAATTTTGGCCGAATTTTGCTTGTATAGGATCCTATAAATAGGCCATGAATTCTCTCATTTTGATTGATTCAATCTTCTCTTCTCTTCTCTCTAAAGCCTTATACAAGCCATACCCTTCTCATCTACTAGCCACAAGCTCCCTAAGCCTCAAAGTGCTAAGTAATTTTCAGTTAGGAGTTTATGCAAGAGTTCAAGAAGTAGCTTGGAAAATTCCAAGCATCGCCACTGCGATCTCTGTAAGAAGTTGACGTGCTCTTCTGAAGAAAAGGCACGGGGTGTAACTACTATTTCACAAATAGTGGATTTAATCCTGAGCTAGAGTTCTCAGGCCTGGGCTAGTCTTCCACGAGGGAAACCAGGTTAAAATCGGCTGTGTTTGCGTATGCTTTCTTGTTCTTTACTATTTCCGCATTTACTCTGATTATTTACTGTTGGTGAAAGAGTTTAATTTTTAATTGGACATTATTGTCATAAACTCTATTCACCTCCCTCTAGAGTTGCCTATTTGTTCTTCAATTAGTATCCAAGCTCTGTTATCTCAACAAGGACTAACATCCTAGAGCTGATCCATGGCTGCCACGCAATCCATAATTTCCAATCACGGTGAAGGGCAGTCCACTCATAGGCCTCCCCAATTTGATGGAACTAACTACACCTATTGAAAAACAAGGATGAGTTTTTATCTCAACTCGCTAGACTTCGGCCTGTGGACCATTGTCACTGATGGTTACAAAAAGCCCACTAGGATAGTTGTCAATGGTGATCTCGTTGGGAAAACTTATGACAAATATTCTGACAAGGAGAAGAAACAGGCGAGTCTAGACGTAAGAGCTAATAATGCTTTATTCTGTGCTATAGACAGGAATGAGTTTAACAGGGTGTCAACATGCACCACCTCTCACGAAGTATGGAGACTTCTAGAAGTGACGCATGAAGGAACCACTCAAGTGAAGGAGTCAAAAATAAGTCGACTCACTCAAGAATATGAGGCTTTCAAGATGAAGCCAAATGAGACGATCACATAAATGATAACAAGATTCCTCGACATCATCAACCCCTTGTCTTCTCTCGACAAACAATATACAAATCATGAAAAGATCCGCAAGATACTTAGGGGGCTACCAAAGATTTGAAACCCTAAGGTGATAGCCATCATAGAAGGAAATGATCTCACGACTATGTCCATGGAGACTTTGATGAGAAAGCTGATGACTCATGAGCTTCACCTCAAAGACTTCGAAGAGCCTGCTCCTAAGACAAAGGAGATCGCCCTTAAAGCTCACCGACGAAGGGTTGATCCTGAAGAGACGGATGACGACAACTCGAAAGGTGAAGATCAAGCTCTCCTTGTCTGCAACTTTAAGAAATTCTTTCGCTTCAATCGAAGAAAGAAGGAACAACAAGAAGATGACGAAGAAGAGCCAACATGCTACGGTTGTAAGAAGACTGGACACGTCCAAAAAGACTGTCCATTCACAAAGAAAAAACCGATATGAGAAATCATACAAGAAGGGCTCCTCAAAGAAATATGCCAACACAAGCATTTGGCATGAAAGCGAAGCTAGTGACTCCGAGGAAGAAAAGGACTCTCCTCAAGACACCGCCAATGTTTGCCTAATGGCTACATCCGACAAGGTAACAAGCAAAACTCTCGATGATTTCACTTTTGATGAACTTGGCGATGCATTCAATGATTTACTCAAAGACCACAATAAAGTCATTGGTAAATATAAACACGCCAAGGAGAAGATCAAAAGTCATGAAGTCGAGATTCAAAGACTCTCTTCATTGCTTGATAGTAATAGAGACACTTCACCCATGAAAGTCACAAATAAGGTGTCTAAGCTTAAATTAAGCCTACATGATGCCAAAGCACATATTAAAAAACAAACACAAGAGATCACAGCACTCAATACTGAGATCACTGAAGAAAAGAATAGACACAAGATCTCTATCACTAAGATTTATGGTTTGAATACTAACATTAATGAACTACAGGCTGTCTCTAAGAAATTAGAGACTAGATTGGGAAAACAGGTTTCTCAACCTCAAACCCAATCACATGAGACACACACAAAGCATGACACTACTCATACTAGTCAACCACGTCATCCACCTGCAGTACGTAATCATGCTTATATGTACACCCACTTTCATAAAGCACACAAACCACATGCACGTAGAAATAATTTTCATATGACACATAATCACCATGCTACACATAGATACAATCATCACTATGTTGCACATAAACAAAATTACCATCACACTGCTTATGGACATAATCATCATCCTGCAGCCACATATAGTCATCATCATACTCCACACCACTCTTACCATGCTACATATAGACATATCATCATGCTACTCCATACCACTCTACATATAGACATCATCACCACGGTACTCCATACCACTCTACATATAGACATTATCAACATGCTCCTAACATAAATAGGAAAGCTATTTGTACTTATTGTGGATTACTTGGACACATCTCACCACAATGTAGAGTTAGAAGATTAGTAGATAGGAACATATATGCATGGTTGCCGAAAACTAACTTTTCAGGATCCTCAAGAACTTAGGTACCAAAGGTCACATCTACTCTTGATGTAGGTGGACCTTCCCTCCTCAACTAAGAGTAAGTGGATTCTCGATAGTGGATGCTCGCGACATATGACGGGAGACACAAATCTTTTTGCATCACTATCGATGAAGAGGGAAGGGTATGTATCCTTCGACAACAACCTAAAAGGGTATATTATTGGTAATGGTACTGTAGGTCATCCTCCTTCTCCTGTAATAAAGGATGTCTGCTTAGTGACAGAGTTAAAGCATAATCTGCTCAGCATAAGTCATCTTGCTGACCATGGATATGATATTAACTTTGGACAAAATAAATGCTACATTTATGATAGGTCAATAGAAGACATTGCTTTTGAAGGGATAAGAGAGGATAACATTTACATTTTCTATCTATCTAGAGATACTAACAGTGCAGGAAGATGTCTCTATGCTCACAAGGATAAAAGATTACTATGGCACCAGCGTCTTGGTCATGCCAATATGGATACTATATCCAGGCTATCGACCAAGAAGCTAGTTAGAGGCTTGCCCGACATCACATTCAAAAAGGACACGGTATGTGCCGAATGTGAATTGAATAAGGCAACCAAATCCTCATTTCATTCCATAAACTTTGTAAGTACTACTAGACCCTTGCAATTATTATATGGATTTATTTGGCCCTAGTAGAGTAGCCAGTCTTGGTGGAAAAATCTACGCTTTTGTTATAGTTGATGACTTTTTAGATTTACTTGGGTTTTCTTTCTTACAAATAAAAGTGATGCCATTTCAGTTCTCAAAATATTTGCTAAAAAGGTTCAAAACGAAAAAGGCTACATGATTACTCGAATCCGAAGTGATCATGGAGGCAAATTCGAAAATAGAATTTTGAAAAGTTTTGTGGTTTAAATGGTTTTAATCATGAGTTTTCTTGTCCAAGAACTCCTCAACAAAATGGTGTTGTGGAGCGGAAGAATAGGACTCTTGGCGATATGGCTAGAGTCATGTTAAATAAATTCTCTCTTCTGAAATTTTTGGGCTGAAGCTGTCTGTACAGCGTGCCATTTTAAATAGGGAGCTTATTCGTCCTATTACGAAGAAAATACCCTATGAGCTTTGGTTTGGGAAGAACTCCAAACGTTTCATATTTCAAGTTTTTGGTTGTCGATGTTTTATCCTTAACACCAAAGACAACTTAGGCAAATTTGATGCCGAAGCTGACGATGGTATATTCCTTGGCTATGCGGCCAAGAGCAAGGGATATAGAGTGTTCAACAAACACTCATTAATTGTGGAAGAGTCTACTAATGTGACTTTCGATGAGGATAACAGTACAGTAGCTACTCTTGATGATGATGTTGAGCCATCAACTTCTACTCTAATAAATACCACCACTGAAACCAATTCTCTGGAGGGCTTGCCAATGAAATTCTCTTTCAAGCCGTCACATCCAGAAAATTTGATTATAGGTGAGGTTTCACGCAGAGTAAGTACTAGATCATCATTAAGAGACAACATTGCTAGTACTGCCTTCATTTCACAAATTGAGCCGAAAAACATTGTTGAAGCTTTTAATGATAAATTTGGATTTCTGCCATGCAAGAAGAACTCAACCAATTCAAGAGGAGCTAAGTTTGGGAACTTGTTTCTAGGCCGGTAAATCACTCGATTATTGGTACTAAATGGGTTCTTCGAAACAAAGTAAATGAAGATGGTTCAGTTACACACAACAAAGCTCGTCTAGTAGCTCAAGGATACAACTAAGAGGAAGGTATCGACTATGATGAGACGTATGCTCCTGTTGCGAGATTGGAATCCATTCGGATGCTTTGCGCATTTGCTAACTTTCAAAACATCAAATTGTTTCAAATGGATGTTAAAAGTGCTTCCTTGAATGGATTTATTAAGGAGAAAGTTTTTGTATAACGACTCCCTGGTTTTGAAAATCACAAATTTCTCGACCATGTTTTCAAGCTCAAGAAAGCGCTATATGGCCTCAAACAAGCCCCTAGCTTGGTATGAACGTCTAAGCAATTTCTTGATTGAAAAAGGTTTTTCAAAAGGGAAAGTTGACACAATTTTTATAAAATCTTTCAAAGACACTATTCTCTTAGTACAAATTTACGTTGATAATATTATTTTTGTTCTACTGATGAAACTCTCTGTCAAGATTTTGCCAAGTGTATGCAGACGGAGTTTGAGATGAGCATGATGGGGGAGCTCAACTACGTTTTGGACTGTAAGTCAAACAAACATCAAATGGAACTTTCATCTGTCAGTCAAAGTATACAAAGGACATACTGAAGAAATTCGACCTTAATAACGTCAAACCAATCAGCACTCCAATGGCTACAACTAAACTAGAAACATGAAAGCAAAGGCAACCTGTGGATCAACGTAAGTATCGACGTATGATAGACAGTCTACTTTATTTAACTGCTAGTCGCCCTGATATTATGTTTAGCGTTTGCCTGTGTGCTAGATATCAAGCTAGTCCTAAGGAATCACACATGTCTGCTATTAGGCGTATCTTTCGATAACTTAAGGGTATGGTTACAGTGGGCCTATGGTATCCCAAATCAACATCATTTGACCTCATTGGTTATTGATGTTGATTTCGTCGGATGCAAGGTCGACCGTAAAAGTACGAGCGGCACGTGTCATTTATTAGGAAAGGCTTTAGTCTCTCGGTTTAGCAAAAAGCAGAATTCTGTCGCACTATCCACAACAGAAGCTGAATATATCGCAGCTGGTCGTTGTTGTGCACAAATTCTGTGGATCAAGCAAACCTTTGAAGACTATAACTTATCTTTTATGCATATTCCTATTTTTGTGACAACTAGTGCTATAAATCTCACTAAGAACCCCATATGTCACTCACGCACGAAGCACATTGAAATACGTCACCACTTTTTGTATGATCACCAGCAAATGGCACCATTAACTTAGAATTTATTGACACCGATCATCAGCTAGCAGATTTCTTTGCCAAACTAGTATCCGAAGAGCGTTTAACTTCCTTTGTCATGAACTAGGAATTTTGGATGAAGCTGTTATTCATTAAAGTAACCAGCGTAAATATCGATTATGTCTTGATTCTTTATGATGAACTTGCTATGGGTACAAGCCGAAAGGGTCCTTCTGAACAAGGCATAAAAGCCTAAGCGACACGGCGTACTAGTCCTCAGGACTAGCTAGCTGGGATCCGACCCCTGTAGCTACCCCATGGCAGCTTCAAAATATTGAATTGTGGCATATTTCCTTGTTATTACATGGTCTACTTTTATTTATCACATGCTAAAATTCAAACTTTCAAACTCCACTTTGATTCAGCGTTAAATCATATTTCTTTTAGTCTCTCTTACTTGATCAAACTTATTTTTAGCCTGTTTTTTATTCTAGTTACAGAAACCAGAATTCGGGCCGAACTCTGTCTTACCCAGAGTTCGGGCCAAATTCGGTCTGACTATTCCAGAACTGAACGCAGCCTCAGCCGCTGATCAGATTGTGATCCAATGGTCCATATTTGCTCCGACCATTCGAACCCCTACACTAAAAACTGGGTTCCCCTCTTCTCTCTCCTCCATTGCCACCTTCTAAACTTCTCCAAACTATTTTTCTTCAAACCCTAACCTAGTTCTTCCTTCCTAGAGCATATTTCTTCTCAAAACTCAACAAGAAGGATTCTTTCACCATTCTCCTTCATCTTTCATTATCAAATTGAGGTATATTTCCACACTTCTCTCCATCTAAATTTCTTTAATTTTTTTATTATTTCATGGCTCCCAAGTTGTTCAATAGGGGAAGAGACTTCAAACCGAGAGAGCGTCCTCTTCGAATGCTCCTTCTCGTGTTGAACCACCGTTGAACAACCAAATCAACAACCCATTCACCCGTTGTTCAACCCACCTCGTCCACTCGACCCCAACACGTACGATGACCGAAATTTGTATCACTTGACGCTTCCAATGAGTGGTTTAGTAATTTTCGATCACGTCCGGTGTATACGGGTTACCCTATAAATTTTACTATCTTTTCACAATATGATTCACTCTTTCATGATCTATGTCTTGATGAACTTGTCACCACCAATTCGGTTTTCTATCACAATGCCATCCAAATTTTACTGCAACCTTACTCACAATGATACACATATTTTCACGGGTTGCGGGCATTGATATTTCTTTGATGATTTCGACTTGGCCGAACACCTTGATCTTCCGGAGCCTGACTTATGGGAGAAACTTGTTGAAGCTCGCAAGTTTCAGTTTTCCGATGGGTCATCCCTAGAAAGCTTTAAGGACGACTTGTGTACCCCTAACACACGTCCTCGCAAGCTTCTCGCCAAGTTTCTCATTTCTTACTTTTATGAACTTCATCGGATCGTCTTTAACACGATTCTGCCCAAAGGAGGATCGACGATGAGGTTACATACTTTAAAATCTCTACTTTGTATCACCTCCATTTTATGTTCCTTTTAATTCCACGTACGATGATGGACTGGATGATTAATGCTAGGAAGAAACCAAGATCCTTGGTTTATGCTCTTTATCTTTCTATGCTTTTGTGCTTTTCGTGTACCTCTTAATGAGTGCCAGTTCCTACCTGCCCCTGCCTTCCTCTCTAAGGCACGGTGGCTTCAGGCAGCAGTTGGCTCACCTGTTGTGTTCGAGCACTCTGACGATGAGCCCGTCGCCCCTCCTCTTGGACAGGATCCTCCTCCTCCTGCTACTCTTGAGTCACTCCAGACTATGCTCCGAGATCGATTCACTTTAGAGGATGATCGCTGGACTCAGCTTGATATCGGACTACCCTGCAGATGAGTGCCATTAACAACTCACTGCACGATATTCGGTACTCTATGTCCCGACATCCTTCTATGCCTATTCCCATGGAGCGGGACCCTGCTCGCGATGGATACCGTATCGATGACCCTTGGGTTATCCGCTACCTGGATCCGGATGTGGCTTTCGTGGACCCTCGTCGTTCCTTCACTGATCCATCCGACAACACTGGGCCTTCACGAGCTCGATGATGGATGTAGATTTCTATTTGCTGCTGCTGAGGATCGTAGTTTATGCTTTTATGCATTTTTAGTTGTTGTAGTTGTTTTTATTTCTGCACTTTGGTTGTATTAGAACTCATTATGGGACTCTTGGAGACATATTATTATGGTTTATTAGTTATGCAGTTTATCATTATTATTTGGTGTGCTTGCCAATCAATATTTCTGGTTGTTTGATAAATGCCAAAAGGGGGAGAAAATATTTTGCTATATTCATATTACATCATCATTTTCTCTGGCATTGTGTATATGTGCTTTGGGAAAGATTGTTTTTATCAGGACAACAGGTTCAAAGCAATATTTACGTGGGAGTTATTGCTAGCTTGCTCTATTTACGGGGGAGCTACGCTATTTTTTTAAATGGGTCCAGGTATGAATATTGAATATACAAATATCATTTTGTCAATTATCAATATGGGGGAGATTGTTGACACAAAATCACAGTCAACCATATATTGATACAATTGACAACATGATACTTATAATATTTCAATACGACACATGAAGACTGAATTTAGTACAAGCCAGACGACAGCTCGCACCTGCAATGCCTCATAGCTTGAGTCTGTATTTACATTTTCATTTGAGTCTAGACTTATGTAAACTGAGCTATGCTGAGCATTTTGAGACTTAGACTAAAACTATACCTCAAACCAAAAGCTCCACCAAACATCCAAATAGCCCATTGGCCCACTGGACCTATTCTGTGCACTGGAGACAGAGTTCGGGCCGAACTCTGCCTTCTAAGATCCAGGACCCTAATTTTTAGGGTTGGCTGGATACAAGTTTCCAACGGACAAATTTTGAATATTCCAACCAGAATTCTGGCCGAATTCTGCCTGTATGGATCAATAAATAGGCCATGAATTCTCTCATTTTGAATGATCCAATATTCTCTTCTCTAAAGCCTTATACAAGCCATACCCTTCTCATCTAATGGCCACAAGCTCTCTAAGCCTCAAAGTGCTCTGTACTTTTCAGTTAGGAGTTTGTGTAAGAGTTTAAGAAGTAGCTTGGAAAATTCCAAGCATCGCCACTGCGATCTCTGTAAGAAGTTGACGTGCTCTTCTGAAAAAAAAGGCACAGGGTGTAACTACTATTTCACAAATAGTAGATTTAATCCTGAGCTAGAGTTCTCAGGCCTGGACTAGTCCCCCACGAGGGAAACCAGGTTAAAATCGGCTGTGTTTGCGTATGCTTTCTTGCTCTTTACTATTTCCACATTTACTCTGATTACTGTTGGTGAAAGAGTTAATTTTTAATTGGACATTATTGTCATAAACTCTATTCACCCTCTTGAGTTGCCTATTTGTTCTTCAACCAGGTTAAAATCTGCTAGAGGATCTGTTCCGCTATCGGACCCACCAGCGGATCCACAAGTGGATCCACTAGTTACTGCACAGTAGCCCCGGAGTACCCCCATACTCGGTTCCATCCAGTTACTGGAGAGTACATATGCGGACCCGCGGATCCTCCGACGGTACCAGTGAGGCCGAGAGGCGAGTTCCGACGAGAGCTATGGCCTGCGGGGACCTCGTAAGTAAATTTAAGATAATTTATTAAATTTCTTTTATTTTTTCAAGTTAATAATCAGTCGCTGCTTCTTTGTAGGTTTTTTCGTTTAATGTTGCCAGGGTTCTTGCAGAAATTATCAGGGCTAACTTCCATGGTCCCTACCTTAACTTTTCGTCGGTGCCCCCAAACTTGAAGTAGTCTGGCTCGACGAGTTGAGGGTATATATCTATATCTTCTGGTTAATTATTAGTTACTCTTTAATCAATAATTTTTTAAATTACATAATAATGAATTTGTATGTTAGACGACGTTCTGGTGGCCCTCCCATCGCGAGGAAGCGATCCGCAGGACCTATAGAAGCGCTGTTGAAGAAGATACGGGATATGATTCATGACCTGAAAATGGGGCAGACGAGGCCGAATTGGATCCGGCAGGACTATTATGAGAAGCTCCTAGATATGATGGATACTCCTACCTACAAGAAGAAATCGGAGAAGGCGAAGGCGAACAGACGGGCCGCGGGGCTTCATACGGGGGGATCAAGGCCCCACGCAGCGGCGCTTGCAGATCTGGTGAGATACCGCAATTTTATTTCACTATCGAATTCGGTATTATTAATATACGGAGTTAATTAAATTCTACGAAAAATTCGTATGCAGACCCAACTGGCGGTGAAGGAGGAAAGGGCACCGGAATCGGTCACCATGCACGATATGTTCCAGCATACACATAAGAGACGGAAGGACGGGACCTTTGTCGACGATAGGGCCAAGGAGACCGATGTAACTTCTTAAGTTTATGATATTTACGTTAGAATTAAAAGTATTCGGACTATAACTTAGATAAACTTAGGATTCACACTATAACTTAGTGAAACATAGGATTTAGATTACAACTTAGGTAAATCTTATAGTATAAACACATTCATTTGATAGGCTGCGTATCGTGAGGCACTTAGTCGGGCTCAGTCAACTGCTGTCGAGGATGTCGGTGAAACGACGCCGCCCAGATGCCCTTTTCTATGGCCGCTCGCAGCGACTTGTTCGTAGATACCGTCGGCGACTTTAAGAAAGGGCGCATGTACGGCGTCGGCTCCCTAGGGGAGTTACACATGGCGACTCAGAGATTTTACCGACACCGCCTCCTTCCGCGGCCCCGGCAGACGATGATGTGAGGTCGCAGCTTGCGCAGCTGCTCGAGGCGGTGTCGTCCTTGTGGAACCAAATAGCCACTTACTTTCTGCCTCCGTGCTGCTGTCGGTTGTCTGCTGCTGGTGCCGGTCCGTATGCTACTGGTGCCGGTCCGTCGACTGCTGGTGCCGGTCTGTCGACTGCTGGTGCCGGTCCTTCTTCCATCGGCCATCTTTCTTTCAAGCTTGCTGCCCCTCTGGTACCACCTCCGACTGTGACGGCAGTCCTTGATCTTATGTCGCCAGAGCAGCTACGCCTACTTTCGGGCAGTGTCTTCGACGGATTGCCTCCGTACCTAGTGGAGGAGTATTATCGTCGGTCGCAGGAGGGATTACCACCACCGGACAATAGAACTCCTCCCTTCTTGAAGTATTGTATAAGAATTTGGAATATTTGTGATAATTTGGAATATTTGTGGGATATTTAGAATATTTGGTGTCTTTTTTATTTTGGTTTGGGTTATGCATATTTGTGATTTTATATTGGTCTATGTGATTCTTGGATAATTGGTGTGCATTAAATTCGTATGTGATTTATAACGGATATATTGGTCTCAGTGATTGTATATGTGATTATATATTGGTCTGATGTTCGGATGTTGTGTGAATAGGAAAAACTCTGCAATTTTTTTTACGAATATCTCAGTTAGTGACGGACTAGTGACGGGTTAGCGATGGATAATGTAAAACCCCTCAAATTAAATTTTGTTTTTTTTTATTTTATTATTTTATTTTATTAAATTGTTATTTTAACTAATAATTAATTGATGTTGATGATATATAGTAACATATATATAAATATATAGTATATAAATATGTGGCTATATTCAACTGTGGATGTGTGGTAATGTGTAAACCTAATTAAAACTCTAGATAACTTAACCTTTAACCCAAGTTAGTCCTAACCCTAATCTATTTTTAGTCTCTATTTTAATTAAGAAATAAATTCACATGTTTATATAAATATAATGCTTGATTTACTTAACCAACCCTTAACCATTCCCTACCCATTGATTTTCGGTTACCACAAAGTGTGGATCTCATGAAACCGAATGATAACCTCTCTTCCCTTCCATTTTTCGGCCACACCACAACTTCTTCCCCTCCATTTTTCCGGCTACCCGAGAACTCCCCTTCCCTCCTATCCCGGCCGGCGTGCATTCAGCGAGGAGATCACCTCGTCCTCGGCGTTCAGGCCTCCGGCAGAGCCATCGCCTCCTAGCGTAGCCCCGACTCCCTGCAGTCGGCAGGTACGATCTCGAGCCTCCACGTGGCTTTGTCACGAGGATATCCCCTACAAAACCTAGAGCATTAATTTCTATATTCTCTTTTCCTGCAAATAGTCATTGATTAATAATTTGTGTAAGGAAGAAATAATGATTTTTAGTGATTGTTAATTTAGCGTAGAATCAGAAATAAATTGTAGAGAAATTGTTGTGAATTATTATGATTTTATCCATATTAATTCGTGAATGTGAAGTAATTATTTGGTGTGATTGGCTGTGTAATTAATTAAGGATAAATTGATAGTAATTTGTACCTAAATTATTAGCCTATTGATTAGAGACATTAGTATAGATTCTATTAATTGTATCAGATTTTTATACAAATTATTCGTATTTATTAAGTATTTTAACTGATGTCAATAATGCAGTTTTTGTGTAAAGTTCCACAGAATTATATATGGTTTTTGATTTTAGAATTTAATCCATTAGGAATCACTCGTTATGATCTATACATAAATTGTAGGTAATTATGTAATCTAATTACTGTTAAATTTTCAAGATTAATAAATATTTTAGATATTTATTATATTTAAACTGTGAATTACTGATTCAAATGACTGTTTATTTACACTGTTTTGGATTTTATTTAATTCATTAAGAATTAATTAATGAGTTTTGTACAGAACTGAGAGATAATAATTATATCTATTTACTGTAAAATTTTCAAAATAGAATAATTATGTTCGGTATTTATTTGGCATTAAACCAGAGTTAAATATATTGATTATGTAATTAGTTCAATATAGTTTAATTTATAATAAATATAAATTATTATGGTAATGCTCATAAATGTAAAGTCACTGTTGGAAATGTTATTTTCTGTGATTTATGATTTTTCCCAATTTATTAGTGAATTTTAACATTTAATTCTAATTGCAATAGCTAAAATAGTGATTTTATATATAGTAGTAAATGTTTTATTTACTTATAAATTAGGTAAATAATATTAAAAATATTATTTACAGTAGAATTTCATGGAAAAGTGTTTTTTTTACCAAATTTAGACTTGTCATTATTAAACTAGTATTTATCATTAATGGGAATTTGTGAATGCATGTGTTCCTAATTGTTTAACTAATTAGTATAAGTAATTATTAATTATTAAATTATTAATTGTATTAATAATTTCGAAAATAAAGTATAATAATGCTTCATACTTATTATTGTATGATTATTCATATTTATTAGTAATGATTAGTTAGTAGTAATGGTTTGATATTAATTATCAATTAATGTATAGTTAATTTGGGTAAATAGTAATGAATTAGGGTTAATGTTATTGTAGGATTCATTTCTCGGAACTTGGACTCGATACCAGACTCGGATTTTTAGCTATGGACACAGGCAAGTACACCTGCTTGACTTACTATGCAGTATTACATTTGACCAGTATACAGTTGTGTGCATCATCACCATTATGACTACCCTGTGAATAGTTAGTATAACTTGACACGTCTCAGACACGCATCACAAATGAGTGAGTTGAGTGCAGAGATTTTGTGTTGATTGGCCATTAACATGTGATCTTGAGTTGTAGCAGTGGTTAGTTACTTATATGTATATTGCCGTCTTGCATATTTGTCCGTGTATACGGTACAGGTATTCATTGGGTGGGGAGAGTCTACTAGTGGTGTATGAGAATTATGTTTCCAATGTACGCTGGATGCTCGTAGCCCCTCGTTCTCAAAGTTAGAACGCTTGGTGGACGTTTCTTCTTCTTCTCCCCCTCATGTGCACTAGAGATGTCTCAAATGCATTTACACTTAGATGGTTAGAACACCTTAAATTGTGTACTACGTATTTCCTGTCCTTGTTTGGTTAAGGAATTACTTAGTAACATATTTATTAGTTACTTTACTTTACTGCTCAGTATTATCTTGCATGTCATTTTTCTGTGTATTGTTATGTCCCTTGAGGACTGGTATTTTTCCAGAGCTTGACGAGGATTCCTACCCGACTGATTACGGAGTAGCTGGATTAGACGACGACCTTGAGGTGGAGCCACAGCCTTGATCCTTTGGAGGCTAGCTTTATCTTCTGATGTGGGTTGATTTCTGTATTCAGTTATTTCTACATTCCATTTCATCATCCAGATGTACTGTGCAGGTTTGGTCTTCTTTGACATTTATGTGACTCTGGAGACTCTCTTTGCAGTTGTCTATTATTTGTTTCATGGATGAGACTAGATATTACCTGCCTGTGTTGTTATTATTATTAGTTTTACTTCAGCGTACTACGACTAGTCATAGTCCATTAAATTGGGTAACTATGTCGATCGTACAGTGGCATGCCAGTGTTCCCGATCGATTATTGGAACTGGGGCATGACATGTTTTAGTGGGGCCCATGCAGGTCTCCAAATTGTTGGTTACGTTACTGCACCAGAAAGCTGCAAATTAGGTTTAGAATATAGGGTCTCATCCATACTTGATTATATCATTGATTATCCTTGAACAAAATCCTTTGCTATGTTGTTTCCGTCCTATTCTCAATTCCTTCTATTATCTCTGCAGAATCATGAATTTGAGGAGTGGACGTACCGCTGCGGTGGAGACAAACCAGTCATCTGGTACGGATGAACAGTCCGTAAGGGTAGTTCCAACTCACCCTTTGCTTCCAAGGCAGACGTCTCAGCCAGTTGGTGCCACAACGACTGGGGTACCACTCTCCCCGCAGAACCCTCAGATACCATTTGGAGTGCCCCGGCTGTGCACAAGACAGTCAGGCACAGATATTTCAGTTCTGCACATGATGATGCAAGAACAGAGGCAAGAAGCAGCTGAGCAGAGGCGGGAAGCTGCTGAGATGAGACGGGATTCCTGGCAGCTATGGAGAGGATGACGCACCAGCACCTGCACCAGCTCCGACACAAGCTCCCGCGAGACCAGCGCGGGTAGGTTCAGTGAAGGACTACGTGCAGATGGACCCAACCTTACAAAGGGAATGAGACCGGAGGAGACACTAATTGGATCGCCAGCACCAAGAAGAAATTGTAGGCATCTCAGTTGCCAGAAGATTTATGGATGACTGGCGTAAGAACTCAGCTGGAGGGGAATGCCCATCACTGGGGGATTCTATGGAGCGTCAGTTGGGTACCGTCAGTCGTGGGAACAGTTTCTGGAGTTCTTCGATAAGAAGTATTTCCTACTACTGTGAAGAATGCTTTATACAACCAGTTCCTGCACTGGAGCAGGGAAAACAAGACAGTGGATGAGTACGACTCGGAGTTTTCGTCTCAGCAAATATGGGGAGGTGCTGATCCCCACGATCTGGGAAAGCTAAGAGGTTCCCCACGGACTGAGACAAGAGTTACAAACAATTACCAACACTCAGTCCCGAGTCTCTATTGAGGTGCTGACGGAGGCCAGAATCCAAGAGTCAATTGTCAAGGGAAGGCAGTACCAGCAGAGGAGCCAGCAAGTACAGCGAAGACGCAGCAAGGAGGTCCTATCGGCGACCTATGGGACATCAGCAGCATCAGAGGACTGGACCCTACCAGTCGAAGGAGCTTCCAACTTGCCATTACTGTGGCAACAAAGGGACACTTGGAGAGAGAGTGCAGAAGGAGACTGGGTATTGTTAGCCTGTGGATCGGGCCAGCATCAGGCTCGAGATTGCCCGGTTCGGGGAGCTATTGTGCCAGCAGGAGGACAGAAGCCACCAGCATCAGGAGGTCAGCAGAGAGGACCTATACTCCCTTCCCAGTCAGCACAGTTTGAGAAGGCCAAGCAGCAGGCAGGAAACAAGAAGCAGGATCAGATCTTTGGTCTCACTCAGGGAGAGGAAGAAGCAGTAGGAGAGGGCTATCACAGGTACTATCTTAGTAGGTTCATTGCCTGCTACAGTATTATTTGATTCTGGTGTACCTGTCTTTCATACATCATAGATTGTAGCTGTGATAGGATAGCTACTTCTACTTGCCTAAGAGTTAGAATATTATTACTGGTGGAGGTTTAGTACCTGTAAATAGTTCAATAGAGCGTTCGGTAGTTATTGTGGCAGGGAGATGAGAGCTCGACTTTTGGTATTTCCTATGCCAACTTATGACGTAGTACTGGGTATGGTTGGCTTAGTCAATATCATGCGATATGGACTGCCACAGGGTTGTGCTATTTAGACGCCAGGCCAGCCGGAGTAGTTTGAATTTCAGAGAGGAAGCATTGAGAAGGGAGTCTTCAGTATCAGGAAGCTGCATGGCGATGGAGGTGGCCCCGCCACCGATCATTGATGAGTTTCTGATGTCATCCTGATGATCTGCCGGGACGACCACCGACAGAGAGGTTGAGTTCACCATTGAGTCATACCAGGCGCGACCAATCTCTCAAATGTCATCGATGGCGAAGAATGAGTGGATGAAATAAAGGTAAGTATAGGAGTTGCAAGACAAGGATTTATAGACAGTGCATCACCATGGGGAGCCCCAGTTGTGTTGTGCCAAAGAAAGAGAACAGTTCGCATGGCATTGATTATAGGGCTCTAATGTGTGACAATCAAGAACAAGTATACCCTGCCCAGAATTGATGATCTATTTGACCAGCTGACAGGAGCACAGGTATTCTCGAAGATTGATCTGAGGTCGGGATACCATCAAGTGAAGGTTCGGAAGAAGACATCCAGAAGACGGCATTCAGGACTCGGTATGGTCATTACGAGTCTTAGTAATGCCCTTGGTTTGACTAATGTACCTGCTGTGTTCTGAATTTAATGAACAGAGTATTCCATGAATATCTTGCAAATTTGTGTAGTATTTATCGACGACATTTTGGTGTATTCAAAGAACCATGAAGAGCATGAGGATCACTTGAGGAGGTGCTGGAGGTCTTGAGGCATCAGAAGTTATATAGAAGCTGAGTAGTGTGAATTTTTGCTAGATCATGTTCATTTCTTGGACATGTTATCTCAGGGAAAGGCATAGAAGTGGATCCGACGAAGATATCAGCGGTGGAGTCGTGGCCAACTCCAACGATGTTTCAGAGATACGAAGTTTTCTGGGGCTTGGATATTACGGAGGTCGTAGAGAATTTTGCAAGG
>JANAVB010021301.1:0-7500 GCA_029216955.1 Iris pallida
ATTTTATAACCTTTAGTCATCTAAACCTTTACCATGATCACCATAGGAAAAATTTCTAACTTCAAAAAAAATTATTTTCCACGAAACATACCCGTCTTAATTAGGAGTCAACACTTATTCATTTAATCAAATTTCAATTTCTTCCACCTCGTTTCAATTTAGATCCAAAACCTCTAAATCCAGTTTAAGAAATCCTCGTACTTGTTTAAATCAATTCTCGTATTTATTCAATCCTAATACCACCATGTCATACAAAATTTATTCTTATTTATAAATCAACCTTCATAATTTTTCAACGTTCACCTTCAAATATTATCCTTTTGAATTCTACACATTTTTTTATCCAAAAATAATTCCTATAACTTAAAATCCTTGTGTTCTATCTGTCTCTAGTCATTTCTTACAATATCTAGTTCAATTTTGCATAATCATTGATTACAATAAAATTCTCTTTCCATTACTAAATTTCCACATCGCCTCAGAGTAAAAGTTTTCCCCGGAATCAATAACCAAGATTTTCTAAGTTCTCAAAACTAGGTTGACCTTGAACATCCTCATTAGTTTGAAATACATCCATGAATTATTACTCATAACCAAATTTTCTGCAATTGTTTCTAAATTGATAACATTTATCACTCAATTCCATTCTAAACCTTTACCACATTTCTATCTCAAATTTTTTTGACATCCAACATTTTGATTCCTACTAAATTATCGTATGATAACCAATCACGTCATTTCCGCACTAGATGATTTACGTCACTTCATCTACGTTTCTCAGGTAAAGTGATATGAAGATCCAAGAGTTTTCAAGGTACAGCTGACAGAATTATATACGAGACAGGAAATTGATATAATCAAGACAGGTATATAAGACAAGGAATGATGGTAGTAAAATATTGGTAGGAAAAGAATGATAATAGAATTTATTCTGCTTATCTGTTTAAAAGAGGAACCCAATTTGAAATCAGAGATATAATATCAAATCCAAAATAAGGCCTAGCAAAATCACTGATTTATTGTATTAAGAAGAAATAAATTTGTAAGAAGTTACACAAGGTTTATAAAAATAGCTAAAGCTACATCCTAAGTAAACAATGAGAAACAAAACAAAACAAAACAAAACAAAACAACAATAATTCCTTTTTTTTGAATGACTGAAACAAAAGTAGCAAAAACATGTTCGAAAATATTTAAGGTACAATCTGATAATCATATGCGTCTATCCAAAATTATGGTACTCTAAATCCTCGTCATACTAGTAAGCAAGGCTACGATAATCACAGAGCCCTTGACTTATGTACATATCTCTAGAATCATGGTATTTAACATTTTCGCGGTGCCGCATGCTTGGCTGCGAAAACCTTAAATTCCCACACCCGAGAAATATATCCAGAGTCAGACTATATGTCCTCACCATACTGGCTAATGTGACTATAGAAGACTAGGTTCCATAACATAGATGACCTAGCCCATATAATTTCATCTTGCCAAAAATTAAATTAAATCAATAATGAATACTCAAAAATCAAATCAAATATATTAACGAACATCAAAATTCAAAATGAAAAAAATCCATCAAAATACAAACTCGAATGCAGCAGCTACCATCAAAATTCAAAATTTGAAAATCTTCCTTCAAAATTAATAAATACAACTCAAATTCAACAATAACCCATTAAAATCAAATTCAACAACAGAAAATAAAAAATAAAACAAATCAAGGAAAAAGAGTTTTCAAATCAAAGTTAAATAAGATTCTCCAGGGTCGTCCCGGGAATCTCACAAGGGTTCCTATCTGTGATTGAGTACCTTCAAAATATATCCTAATCCTACTGCAGGCTGTAGTGGTACTCTAGTTCGAAAACCACTAGACTTTAGTCTCGACCTGCATGGGCCACCACTAAAAATGTGTCACGACCCGCACCCTAGAGTTAGGGCACGAGAACGTAACAACGCCCAGCCTACGCCGCAGTGTCGACGGTAGAACGCTGTCCTAGGTCTCAATGCATCTAACAGTATAAGACTAAACAGTTTATACTCCCCGAATGGGGGTGGCATAGCAGATACAGACTCAATCACATCTAGGGTAGAGCATGATAAGGATAGATAAAACATGAAATCCAAAAGAGATACAGGAGATAGAAGTCTAAGTGTCTAAGATACATAAACCCAAAAATACATCTCAAAACTCCAATACAGATACAGTAATCCACAAAGTAAATACAACTCCAGACAAAAAGAAATAACTACCTAAATAACCTCTAATGTGTCTCCTCTAGGCTAGCAGGCACCTCCAGGCTATCTGTAAAATTTATCAACAGGTCCAGTCAGGACTGGAGTGAGTACAGTACATCACAACAGATCATAGCAGGTTAAAAAACATATAACATGCAGTAAAGTAAGATACAAGTACTGAAGAATAGCAGTATGTAAACAGGAAGAGCGGTAATAGATATATCTACTATACATAGAGAACTAGCAGTGACTAGTGAGTCAGAGTACGACATGAACATGTAAATAGGCTAGGAGATTCTGATACTACACTACGGAAGTGATTCTGATACTACACTATTTGGCTAGTATTCACATGTCCACTTATACTCCCCCGTACCCCCAATCAATACACAAGGATCCAGCCAGGTTATGTTATATGATTCCATGCAAGGCCCCGTAGGGTGATACATGGATGCCCATAAATGGGTGATTCTGGGGGTTACCCAACAGTGTAAGATTCTAGGAAGACTCTACGATCATAAGAGTATATGTCGTAAGTGATCAAAGAACCAAGAAGCATAGTGATACACCATGTAAGTGAAACGCACAGAACACATAGTACCCGATGCTCCATAAGGATAACATCTCAAGAAAGGATCCATATAGTACCAATCCGTGTGACCGTCGTGACAGTACAAGTAAAGTAATCTACTGCAGGAAATAATTCTAAGCAAGATATGAAATGATCAGAGAATGTACTCGCCTCGATAACCTGAACAGCTGATAAGTATAGGGGGGTCCCACTGAAGCCACAGAGTCCTATTTAAAGCAACACAGGTTACAAGTTGTTCAAGTTAAAATAAATGAATCCCTACAGGCAATCTATATTATTCTAGGTTCTTCTAAGTCAAAACAACTCTAGGTCGACTCCGGTCAATAATCTAGTCAAACTAGGTCAAGTGTTGACTTACAATTGACTTTGGGTCAACTGGTCAACTCTGGTCAAACAGGGTCAATTTTAGTCTAATATAAAGTGTACTTCGTTATTTGTACGTCGAAACTTACGACACACAAATCGAGATAAGAAGATTATCGGTAAGGTTGATAATCTTATTATAGTGATCCACGTGTCCAACTTGTCAATTTCAGTGATGTGAGATCACTGGAATTGACTGATCTCAGTTTCGTTGTACTAATCCCGAAATACGAATATTATATGAATTAATTATTAATTAATTATAAAAAAGGTTAAACTTAGAGAAATTATCAACAAACATTGTCGGACGATGAAATGAACATCGCCAACGTGTCCAGAATGGTCAAATTAGCTAGGATAGCCTACCCAACGGTCCAATTTGGACACAAAGGCAAAAAGGTAATTTCGGGTCAAAACGGTGTCCGTATCGGAGCCGTTTTGCACCGAAAAACGTGCAAGAAAACAAGTCTATAAAATATAACAAATTATATGTCCACGAAACCAGAATGACGATACGAACCCAACGGTATCTCCAGAATTGGATTCCGTTGACCCGATCTCCATTTGGCCCGTTGACCAGAACTTGGAATTCCGGTTTGCACGGAAATGCGTGCCGGAGCCAAAGTTCTCAAAACTCAGCAAACTAACTGTCAACGAGTCTATAATGATGATACGAACTCAACGGTATCTCCAAAATTGGATTCCGATGAGCCGGCGTCAAAAAGTCCCGTTGACCCAGAATGTGGGACCCGCTTTGCACCGAAAAACGTGCCCGGGTCCACGTTCTCCAAATCTAACAAATTTTATATGAAAATATGCCAGAACGACGCCACAAGTCTAATGGTGGTGTCAAAAATGAAATCTGGAGTCCCGTGTTCAAAAATGGAATTTTACAAGTTGGAAATTACGAATTTGGACGACCAACTTTGGCGTCGAATTCAACCAATCAAACAAGCTCACAATGAAACAAAACTGAAAGGAGAGTAAGAGGGTTATACCAGCTTCGCACGGGAACTGGTAGCACGCCAAACGGAGCTACGGTGGAGGAGATACAAGCTGACGAAGTTGGCCCTGCAAAACTGTCCTAATTTAATACAATTTAAACGGTCAACTTGGTGGCCGGTTTTCATGTATCAAACGATAAAATTAACGGACAAAAATTGACATGAGCGAAGGTGGATATACCGAGATTACGACGGAGCGAATAAATTGTCGATCCAACGGTCGGATCTCCGGGAAATCGTGCGCGAAGTCGCTGCGACGGAGCGCCCAAACGGACTCGACTTCGCGCGCGTCACGACGGGATGTCGTTCAAAACGCACGAATCGCCTCGACGGCGCATCCTGGAGGACGGTGGCCGTCAGGGGGCTGTTGGCCAGTGTTCGCCGGAAGGGGGGGTGCCCACGGCGGTCGTGCGGCGGCGCGGCGGTGCACGACGGCGTCCCGCGCGCGCGCGCGCGTGCGCCTTCAAGTGCGGCTACGGCTGCTGCCGGCTCGCACGACCAATGGGGGCGGCTGTGCAGCCTCGACGGGGGTCGACGGGGGCGCACGAAGAGGTTGGGGTGGCCGTGCGTCGGTGAAGTGGCGGTGGTGATGGCTGCCATGGTGGTGGCTCGCGGCTGTGAGGGTGGCGGATTGTGGTGATCGGTGGAGGTGGTTGAATGGAATGAAGGAGGAGAAAAGGAGAGGAGAGGTGGCCTGGTTCATGGAGGGAAGAAGAAGGAAGGAAGTGAGATGGTCGGGATGAGCCCGAGCCAAGGAGGAGGAGAGAAGTGCTGTCGGGGTGAAGGAGCTGTGGAGGTTTTTGTTGTGTGAGTTTTTGTTGTGTTGCATGGAAAAGTGAGAGAGAGAAGGAGAGATGAAGTTGTGCCATTAATGAGAGAGAGAAAAAGCAATTTTGGGAGTTAGGACCGGCCATAGGGGGGTTGGCTGTGTGAAAGTTGGATGGAGGAAAAATAATGGATGAGATTAGATTAGATAATCCAATGGCTAGGATTAATTTAGAGGGAAATGTCCATTCTAATAGGAATTAAAATCAATAGGAAAATTCTATTAAATATAGAAAAAATAGGCAAAATGAGTACATGATATTTTTGGGCAAGAATTATGAGGGTGTCATGAGAGAGGAAAAATGCAGCTGGGGTTGGGTTCAGTGGAGCCGGATTGGATCCAAAACCGGACATGATGCAATAATAGAATTAAAAATAGACGTTGATGATCATGAGTGAATAAGTAGCACATGGAGATTCCAATAAATGGGACACAAGTGGCGGACGGATAGTAGGCTCAAAGTGGGCCATGTCCATAGTTGGGGCTGATAGGTTTTGGTCGACAGGGGACCCACAAATCAAGTTGGAAGATAAATGTGACGCCGTGGAGTAAAATAAAATCGGGTCACGTGTCGGGAAAGTTGTACGAATCAAATAGAGCACAAAATGACGTGTCTGAGTGGGACACAAAGGTCAAGGATGAAGAGCGACTCGAGTAGATCATCAATGAGGAGTTGGTTTCAAAAAACTGACTGGTCTTGCGCTTCCAATTTAAAAGTCATGGTAACGCGCTGAAAATGATCAAGGAAAAGAGTGAGAAAATAAATAATAATCAAATGGTCTAAATTGACCCAAAGTTCAGCGAAGCAGAAAGAGCACAAGGGAACAAGTTTGGGAGGGACACCATATACCGTTATGAAGGTAATCGTGTCCACTCCAAAACTCGTGAAGAAGATTTTCAGAGTTGAACATCCCTGATACTCCAAATATCAATGGCACGGGAAAGTACACTTAAAGATAAATAACAGAATAAAATATTTATCAAAACCAAATAATCCGAAAAATAAAATAAAATGAAAAAATTTTAACCCGAAATTCAGGGTGCTCACAGGAAAGAATTTCACCTTTGGTGCAGAATTTAAGGCTTAGTCCATTCTTTTATTATAGTTTGTTGTTTGACCCATGCGAGTGTAGAAGCATAAAAAATCTCAGCTGAAGATATCCCTTCACCAGAGCACAAAAGATGCAAAAGACTGAGGCTCAGTGCTAAAAAGACAAAATAGAAGATATGGAGAGAAGTCCATTTATTGTCATGTCTACCAAAGTCTAGTACAGACACATCAGGACTATACATAAGGGACTAATTTTGTTCTTCTACAAAGGATCTAGTACAGATTCGACAGAGCCTAGAGGGATCTACATGGAATGCAGTCTTCATCGAAGCGCAGCATTCCTTCTTCTCGACATGCACACTAGAAGATTGACCTCCATCGAAGCATGTTCTGACTTTCTTGTGGGCACAGCCTCTCAGAAGCATATCAGTTACTCAGCACTTTGAAGAAGCCAGAGCCTTCAAGCCAGAGACGCAGCCACCTGCATACGCCAACCTCAGAAATAAGATGGTGGTAGGCCTCCCACTTCTTTTACTTCAGAAGTCGGTGTCTTCACTCCAGGGGTGCAACTACCTGCCTGCGTCAATCTTAGACGCACAAGGGTGTCATACCCTTCCCTCCGCAGCCAACGCCTTCACTGTTTAGAGGTGCAACTACTTACCTGCGTCCGTATGAGGCGTAGGATGGTGATATGCTCACACCATCTTCATTCTCACGGCGTAGTCGTCTGCTCCAGATCAAAAGTTTAAGTCACTTCTCTATAAGAGACTTGAAAACTCCCATCGCAACCAATACAAGTCAGTCTGTCGCTCCAAAAGCATAGTAACCTCGCCAACCTGAAGTACAAGCCTACTTGTCGCCTACAACACAGTGACTCTGGTAGCCCAAAACACAGCATTATAAGCTGCTCTATATGCACAGAAGTCTCATCGTCATTCGAAGCCAAGTCCACTCGTCGTCTAAAAGCACAGAGGTTCCGTCGTCTCCAGAAGCACGGTCTACTCGTCGCCCCAGAAGTACAATAGTACTTAGTCCTCACCAGAGGCACATGAAGCATGGGTCCACCCCAATTGGTTTGTTTAAACCGCCTCTTGTAGAGAAGATTGCGATTAAATCATGATTAATATCATATCAGATTGATTTAAATCTTAGACGAGGATCAATTAGACTCCAAATCTAGAATGAAATCCTGAGATTTACTCGACTGTATCCGAGCAAGCAAATCGGCACGTGCCATGTGTCACCGCCTTCGGTTATGTTTATAACCACCGGAGATCTTGTTTGAGGGAAATCTCGATGTCCGCCATGTGTCAGTGCCGCAGAAGTCCGTACCGTACAATGACATCAAATTCTTTCATATCTCATGAACCCTAATGCACATCGCATGTGTTCGGTACTCTATAAATAGAAGGAGTTCTTCTTCCAC
>JANAVB010021301.1:12500-43812 GCA_029216955.1 Iris pallida
AAGTTTTTTTATTTCACAAACTTTGTAAGAAGATTATAATTGAATTCTGGGAAAGTACAACTATAGGAATCCGATCTGAAGACGATCGCTTTATCCCTTGGACGATGTGAACTTTGAAGATGATAGCCTCTGAAGAATGCAGCAGCACTTGGACAAGAACTCCTAATCTCTGATGATAATAATGATCTGATCCTCTTAATGAAGGACTTGAAACTCTATTTATAGAGTTCTAGAAATAACTAATTTGTAGTTATTCTGGATTGCGCATGATGAACTGCGCTAGCAACAGACTGCGCAAACAGCGAACTGCGCTGGCAGTTACTCGATCGTGGGCCAACTGTATTAGACGCGTAGTATTATTTGATTGAAATGCGCATGGTCGTGCACAGACGGTTGCCACGTGGCGAGCAATTGATGGCATGTATGCTACGTAATAAATGTCAGTTATCTTGATGGATTGTGCCACTTAAAAAGCGCTAGCATCAGACTGCGCTGAGACGTCCTAAAAATCAAGTTGCATTTATCAAATAAACAGAAGAAATTAAATTGTGCACTCTTCAAATGGACTGCACAGGAGGCAGATTGTGCTACAATTTAAACGCGCAAGCTGAACTGCGCTACCACCCAAGCGAGCTATGCTGACGTGGCAGTGCCATAATTACCTGACAAAAATCCGATCTTCTGATATCTGACAGCCCGATAAACGAGGAGTCTTTTCGTTTTTTGTGCAACACAGTGCTCGAGGACAGCTGTACATCCAGCACAGTATGATAGCTCAACTCCAGCGCAGTATAACAACTCGATTTCTGCGCAGTTTGACCAAGCCCGAGTCTCAGCGCAGTCTGATGCTAGCGCTTTTCAAGTGGCACAATCCATCAAGATAACTGACATTTATTACGTGGCATACATGCCATCAATTGCTCGCCACGTGGCAATCGCCTGTGCACGACCATACGTATTTCAATCAAATAATGCCACGCGTCTAATACAGTTGGCCCACGATCGAGTAACTGCCAGCGCAGTTTGCTGTTTGCGCAGTCTGTTGCTAGCGTAGTTCATCATGCGCAATCCAGAATAACTACAAATTAGTTATTTCTAGAACTCTATAAATAGAGTTTCAAGTCCTTCATTAAGAGGATCAGATCATTATTATCATCAGAGATCAGGAGTTCTTGTCCAAGTGCTGCTGCATTCTTTAGAGACTATCGTCTTCAAAGTTCACATCGTCCAAGGGATAAAACGATCGTCTTCAGATCGGATTCCTATAGTTGTACTTTTCCAAAATTCAATTGTAATCTTCTTACAAATTTTGTGAAATAAAAAGAACTTTTGTTTTTGCAAACAAAATGACGACTCTGCTGGGGACGACTTTCTCCTCCAACGAGGAAGTGAACACTCAATGTGACGTTGCGTCTATCGAAAAGACGCAGAAGACGCTGGTTGTGAAGGTCAACTAGACTGCCTACGAGGCGATGATCACCTCTGGGGCTACTCGTCGTACTACAACCTCTGCCAAGAGCAAGGTCCGATCAGTGTGGACTCCAAAGTCCTCTGCGCAGTCCGCTGCGCAGTCTTCTGTGCAATCATCTGCACAATCTGCTGTCTCTGCTGCCAAGGAACCAGTAGCAAATTCTGCCCTTACGTAATACACTGCTCTTTCTGTCACAGCACAACCCACTCCCTATGCTACTCTGGCAAAGTGCAAGACTCCTCTCCCCCTGGCCCAGTTGGCGACCTCCTTTCCTCCTGCGAAATCCACCATTCCTGCAACCAGAATACAACTTAAACATTCTGAAGCCAGGACTCCTGCTGCGCAAACTACAATTTCTGTAGCCAAAAGGCCATCTGTCAAAGCTTTCCAAGTGCAATCAGCCAATGCGCCTATTGCCACTTCAACCTCTGCGCAAGCTGTTCCAGTGCAGTCTAAAAGGGATAGCCTTTTGGCTAATTCTCCTTCTTCTCACAGCAAGGGGAAAAACTCTGCTCCTCTTCCCAAACACCCTGTTGCTCCAGCACAATCCACTGGGGGTAGTCTGTTGACTGTTCCTCCTCCTCCTTAGAACAAAGGAAAAGTCCCGTTGGTCTTTTCTCGAACTTCCTCGTTCCATGACTTGGAAGACAACAGAGGGAAATGCTTTTTCGCCAACCCTTCTTCACAAAACAAGAAAAAAGGTCCTTTGGTCTTTTCTCAGTCTTCTTTGATTTTTACCATAGAAGATCCATCTGAACGTGCCTCGGCACCAATCAGTACAATAACTCTCTCAAACAAGAGCTCTTCTCTCCCTGCCAAAGGGAAATGTACTGATCAAAGAGGTATCCTGCCTACTCCGGTAGCAGAACTCCAAGATCTCCCAACTCTCCGGATATTCCGCTCAAAATAGGAAAAATTACTGGTGTCTCAGATAGAAACCCCTGGGGGTGAATTTGCTGATCTACGGACTTATCTCAATAGACCAGCTTCTATGAAACGCAAGCAGCCAATGCCGAAGATCAACTTACATCAGAGGCGAATTTCCAGGATGAAAAATCCTGATACCTATGCTAATGAAGTGAGTACTTCTCTATATACTCACGGGACAAAACATCTGAAGAACCGAAACCATGTTCCGAATGTGGTCAAAGAACATATCCCTCAGACTTCTTCTCGTCCCGTCATTATTTTTGACCTCCGAGAACACCTCAAGCGAAAACGGGACAACATCTCAACACCTCCAGTTCAACCACTTGAACATCATTATAATCACAAGGTTGTCATCAAGTGCTGTTTCCAGACAACAAAACGATCTGTTTTCGATCGTCTAAATTTTACAACTTCTGAACGAATGTCAGAAGATGAAGACGAAGTGTTGTATGCTTCCGTAAACATGGCTTCTCGAGACACTGGGGTAGAAAGTACTCCAAATACGGCAAGCTTCGCAGGCCCAGCCAGCGGTACTTAAATTTACTCCAAGAATCTTCTGAAGGAGTGTTTCGACACACCCGATCCCGAAGTCGAGACACAATAGGGCATGGGAATCTTCTCCATTATCCCTCTGGTCATCTCCCTATTTCTTATTCAGAGATGATTCCTTCTCTGATTACGATACATACAGTGAAAGTTTCGAACATACAGTATCTTCTACTGTACCTAGAGAAGTGACAGTTTATGTTGTCACTGAAGATCCAGACGCTTCTAGTTCAATAAATCAAGAACAACGAATAGCTGCACTGGAGGATAAACTGAAGACCATGGCTGAAATGGTTGCAAGTATGTATTCTATCATCGTGGCCCAACACACAGTATCACCGACCGCACCTGCTGCAAACCCTGAGATTATAGCAACATCGGTGCCTGTCAATACAGGTCTGGGGGTAGTATCTCCTCAAATACCCCCTGTACAGATTCAACCCATACCCAGTCAGTCAGGAGCTGGGGGTAGCACTTACCATGCTGTTCCTCCTCCTAACACTCAGCCTGCTCTTTCTTCATCATTGGAGGATGCTAATGAAGCTGTCAAACTCTTGCGCACTCAATCGAGGCCTTCAAAGAGAAGGACAGCTTACAGAGATTGGGGATCAAACAACCCTATCCGGTTGAATGGAAGGAAGTCCCATTTCCTCCAAAGTACAAGATTCCCACAATTTTTCTGTTTGACGACATCACTTCTCCAAGTCAATTCATTAACTACTTTGAGGTAATGACTGTTCAACTTCAGCCAAATGACGCTCTTCTTACCAGGGTGTTCGTTGACTGTTTAGCCGGTGTAGCATACGATTGGTACAAAGCTTGCCTGATGGCTATATCACCTCTTTCTCGGGTTTGAAACAAATCTTCTTGGAGCGATTCTACGAGGGAATCAACGACATGACCATGTCGGCCCTCAACAAGATCAAACAAAATATAATAAAACCGCTGAGAGTTTCATTGAAAGATTCCGCCGAGAAGCATTAAAAATGCCTCCTGGAACTCCGGCCGCTGTCACTATAGACACCTGCAAGGCAAATCTTTTGCCTATCATCGACATGTAGATGGGGTCAACTCAATTTCAAGACTGGCCATCATTCATTGTCAATGCTAAAGCAGCTGAAGTTAGTGCTGACAAGTTCAAGCAGTTGGGGGTACACATGTCTAACCCCGACCGGGATGAACACCCGACAGCTAGTAGCGGTAATCGTTAGAACAACAGGGACAAAAATTTGAACATCAATTTGAAGAACAAAGAATCTCTGACTGTCAACGTAGCTCCACCTACGTCTACTTCTGCTCCTTCTGCCCCTCCACCAAGGAAAACTCGTCCGAAAGTAGAGTATTTGACGAGAACGACACGGTGGGCATATTCGATTGTTTGATCAAAAGCAATAAGCTCCAACTCCCAGATCCGAAGAAGCCTGAAGAGGTCGGTAAGACTGATCATCCCAAATATTATGTTTATCATAGGTTTATTGGGCATCCCACTCGAGCATGTTATGTGCTCAAAGGTAAGATTCAAGAGTTAGTCAATGCTGGTATTGTCACTCTTCAACAAGATGAGAAGACTGTTACCGCGAACATGGTCTCAGTACAGTTCGGTAACTTCTCTCCACAGATGGTACATCATGGTATCATCCCTATCCCCAAGGCCACCATTGAGATCGAGAATCTTCCTCCTCTACGGAGTGAAGGTCTCGTTCCCCTATCTCTTGATAACGACGAGATTATGTGGATCCATCCGGACCTTGTTGCAGACTTTGAGGCTCCTTCTAAGCAAAAAGACCGCTCCAAGGGCAGAACAAAGGTCTGTAATATGGTGTCTTTTGACCCCATAGTTGAAGAGAAAATCCCGCTGGGTACTAGGTCAGTGAAAGCCTATCTACGGGTATTTCTCGAAACTCAAGAAAACCCTGCTTTTTCTTTTGAGACCGCTCCAGTGCAACCTGCTTCTACTGAGGGCATCCCTGCTGTGTCTTCACCGGTTATAGAACCCATTCCACCTAAGCCGACAGCAGCCGACAAAGGTAAACAACAAGTCCGCTTTGACAAGCCTTTGAAGAAGTCATCCCCTTCTGGACTTGAGAAACCATACAATTTTGATATTTTGGCTCAACTAGCTAATACACCGGCTAGGCTGTCGATCTTTGAGCTCTTATGCATCTCCAAAGAAACTCGAGAAACTCTGAGTAAAGCTCTCATGCAGGCGGAAACCTCTGAGTAAAGCTCTCATGCAGGCGGAAACCTGTCTAACTTTTCTAAAGAAGCCCGAATCAGAGCCTGTCTCTTGCCTCCACTGTCACAGTGTGTTGGAGTTAATCCCAAACATTACCTTCACACAGGATAATATGCTAATGGAAGACAATAGGCATGACCGTCCTCTATACTATACAGTATACATCGACACGATGAAGGTCGATCGTATTCTGATAGATCCCGGGTCAGCACTCAGTATCATGCCGAGGACAATGCTAGACGCACTGAAGATCCCAGTATATCGTCTTTCTAGCACAATCACCACCATCTTGGGGTTCAACCAGGGAAGAAGTGAGCCTCTGGGCAAGATTCGCCTAAAACTCCAAATAGGCAATCTCCGCACGAAGGTGACCTTCTATATTATCGATAACCATGGTTGCTCTTACAATGCTCTTTTGGGGAGACCATTCCTTCATGAACATAATATTTTACCTTCAACTCTCCATCAATGTTTCAAGTACGTTGATGACAATGGATAGGTTCAAAAAGAGGTTGCGGATCTCTACCCTTTCAAAGGTGTCGAAGCATATTGTAACGATGCTCGCATGTATAAAGATGAGCTCATGAAGGTAGTACTGGCTCTGGACACTGAAGAAGAACAAGAAGCAGTGTCCAATGACACCCTCATCATACCTGTTAAAGGGCGTGTTTCTCATCCTCAGTCCTCCAAACCACTGGCTATTCACTTGCCAGTCCGGAAGCAACCAACCGATGGTAGTCAAGATCAAAGGGAGCTCACCTCTTCTGAGCCACTTGTTATCGACCTACGTCGTAACAAGGATAAAAGACAACTCACCTCTTCTGAGCCACTTGTTATTGATTTATCTCGTAACAAGGATAAAAGGAAGCTCACCTCCTTTGAGCCACTTGTTATTGACCTTCGTCGTAGCAAGCCTCCTCCACGTTCTTTTTCTCCCCCTCTTGTAATCAATCTGATCAAGCCTTTTAAGGCTAAAGGTCCTATTGTAAATACAGATGTATAAATCAATGAAAAAGCATCTCCTTTCCAGTATACTGATGTCATTTATCATACTAAATGCTATTTGGATATGTTAGATAGCTTTCAGTCATTTACAATGGGAGTTGTACAGTCTCTTCAAACAGAGGTCTTACTTGAACACCCAAATGACTCATGTTTTGTTGTCCCCTCTCGAAAGAGAGGTGAGAGTCCAATACTTTTTAGTAAAGGGCCAGAACAAAAATTCAGCTATACGGATGATAGCAAAAATAACGATATAGGACGTTTCCAACTATACCATTACAGCCAACAATTAAAAGACATTATCCGAAAGATGGCTTATGACTTCAAGAATGGTCTCAACTATGGTAAGGGTAGATGAACTCCTATCCGTACAGTTATTTCGAAAGAAAAATCAGAGATGTACTACAGCAGGACAAAAAGAGGTCTCGGATATGTGTCACCTCCAGTCTTATCTCCAATAGCTTCCGAGTCTGATAGTGAGGAACGTTCTAATTCTTCTAATTCCTGATCAGAGGATTCTGACACCAGCATCGGTCAAGTTCATCGATTGATCGTATCTTCTAACATGGTCTCCGCTGAACTCCTAAAAAGTTGTGACGAAGATATCGAAGAAAATCCTGAAACAGATCCTTGGGCTCAACGAATAGACACCCAATGAGAACTACGATTTGAACAACGAGAACCTCCTACCGAAGATCAATTGGTTCAAATTGACGTAGGAGAAAACGGGTCACCTCGTCCAATATTCATCAGCAAGAACCTTCCAGAGGCAGATAAGCAAGAGTTAATTCTTTTTATTCGAGAATACATTGATGTCTTCGCCTGGAGTTATAAAGACATGCCAGGTTTAGATCCTAAAGTTGCTACTCATAAATTGAATATTTTTCCTAATGCAAAGCTAGTCAAACAGCAGCAAAGGCAATTCAAGCCAGAAATGATGGACGTAATTGATGATGAAGTCAAAAAGCTCATAGCTTGTGGCTTTATTCGAGAAGAACAACATCCAGATTGGGCAGCCAACGTAGTCCCAGTCTTGAAGAAAACTGGCAAAGTTCGAGTTTGTATCGACTTCCGGAATCTTAATGAAGCCTGTCCAAAAGATGAGTTTTCTCTCCCTATCACAGATGTCATGATTGACAACACTTATGGGTTCGAAAGGATATCCTTCATGGATGGATTCTCTGGATACAATCAGATTCGGATGAATCCTGAAGATGAAAAACATACTTCTTTCCGCACTCCTCGCGGAGTTTACTGCTATACCGTGATGCCATTTGGTCTCAAGAATGCTGGTGTAACTTACCAACGAGCTATGAGTACCATCTTTCGAGATCATCTGCGCAAGACTGTCGAATGCTATGTCGACGATATTGCTGTCATGAGCCGTCTGAAGGAAGATCACATCGAGGATTTAAGAACTATCTTCAATTTAATGTGCCAACATCAGTTGAAAATGAATCCCACCAAGTCATTCTTGGGTGTCTCTAGTGGTAAATTTCTCGGCTTCGTCATTACCTCTAAGGGTATACATGTGGATCCCAAGAAGATCAAAGCCATTCAAGAGATGCGTCCTCTACGCAACTTAAAAGAGCTACGAGGATTCCAAGGTCGACTTGCATACATCAGGAGATTCATTTCAAATTTGTCTGGATGCTGCAGACCATTTACCCAGCTAATGAAGAAGGATGTATCTTTCATTTGGACTGAAGAATGTCAACGAGCACTTGACAATATAAAACAATATCTCATGAACCCACCAATCTCGGGCATACCATTCTTAATGTATGTCCATGCTATGGACCATTCATTGGGTGCTTTACTTGCCCAAAAGAATAAAGAAGGCCATGAACAAGCCATCTATTATCTTAGTCGTACTATGATTGGTGCTGAACACCGTTATAGTCCGGTTGAAAAAGAATGCTTGGCTCTTATGTTTGCTAGTTCAAAAGTTAAGACATTACATCATTGGACAAACTATTCATGTCAAATTCCGAGTTAATCCTCTTCGGGTATTAATGAAGAAACCCAGCACACTCAATTCTCGGTTAGCTACATGGGCCATTCTGCTAGCCCAATATGATATGGTATATGTTCCACGAAAGTCTGTAAGGGTCAAGCATTGGCGGACTTCTTAGCGGCTCATCCTATTCTAGAAACATCTAAGCTTTACGATGAAATTCCAGACGAGACATTGGAATAAAATATGATCTCCGAAGAATTTTCTACTTGGCGTCTATTCTTTGACGGTGCATCCAGGATCGGGCCGAATGGTGCCATTGTTGCAGGAGTTGGGGTTGTTCTTGTTTCTCCAGACGGGTCAACTATCCAAAGAGCCTATTCCCTAGATGAACCCTGCTCCAACAACGTAGCAGAAAACAATGCTCTATTCATTCGCCTTCAATTAGCTAAACAACTAAACGTCGAATATCTTGAAGTCTATGGCGACTCTAAGCTGGTTGTTAACCAGGTTAGAGGAACCTATAAAGTTCGTCATCAAGATCTAGTGTCTTATCATGAAGCGACAATTAATATGGCTACATTATTTAAAGCCTTTTTTATCGAATATGTCCGCTGAGCTTGCAATATTGAGGCAGATGCTTTGGCCAATCTTGCAGCAGTCTTAGCCATACCTGTTAAAAGATAACAAGTGGTGGTTGTCTCTAATCGGGAATTATTTTGCATCGAAAACAATCGCAATATTGAGTTCAGTAATTTTACTGAGGCCAATGTTATCAGTAAAGATTAGAGAGCTCCCTTCATCGACTTCGTGGTCCATGATATACTTCCTGAAGATCCTAAGGAGGCTATGAGTATTCGTCGACGGTCTCTGCGATTCTACTACAATCAGACTACTAAGACTCTCTACCGACGAACTTATGACGGTCTTCTCTTACGCTGTCTTGCTGGTAATGAAGCAAAACAAGTGTTACAGTGAAGCTCACGATGGTGTTTATGGAGCACATCAACCTGGTCCTAAACTGCAAGACCGTATCCGACGTATGGGTTACTACTGGCCCTCTATGGTATCGGATGCCATCGAATATGCAAGGAAATGTCGAGCTTGTCAAATCCACGCAGATTTTATCCATCAGCCGTCAGAATTCCTTCATTCGACTGCTGCTTCCTGGCCTTTTGAAGCTTGGGACATGGATATTATAGGTCCTATCAATCCTCCTTCTTCTAAAGGATATCGGTTTATACTAGCTATAACCGATTACTTCTCCAAATGGGCTGAAGCTATACCTCTAGCTGAAGTAAGACCAGTAGCGTCATCAACTTTGTCAAACACCATATCATTAATAGATTTGGTGTACCTCGAAGAATCATTCACAACTATGGACCACAGTTCATTAGCCAGAAGTTTACCAGGTTTTGTGACGATCATCGAATTGACAATGTCGCTTCGACAACTTACAATTCCTGCTGCTAATGGTTTAGCTGAAGCATTTAACAAGACTATTATCAAACTCCTTAAGAAGTTTGTATCTACTAACAAACGGAATTGGAGTGAGAAACTTGGAGAATGTTTATGGGCCTACCATACTACGGTCTGTAACCCTACAGGCTGTACACCTTTTTCTCTTGTGTATGGTTGTAAAGCAGTTCTACCTTTGGAACTTCAGATCCTATTCCTGCGGATTGCCATCGCCAACGAGCTCACTACAGAGAACAATGACCTCCTTCGACTTCAAGAATTAGAAGCGATCGACGAGAAATGGTTACTGGCTCAACAACATATTGAGTTATATCAAGCCCGATTCTCAAAAGCTTTTAATCGTAAAGTTAAGGTCAGAGCTTTTCAGAAAGGAGAACTGGTTCTAACCGTCAGACGTCCTATGACTATGACTCATGTGAGCAAGGGCAAATTCGACGCGAAGTGGGAAGGTCCATATATTGTGAGCAAAGTCTTCTCAAATGGAGCCTATCAACTTACAGATTTGGACGGTCGAGTTGCAATGATGCCTATAAATAGAAAATTCCTTAAAAAGTATTATGTATGAATGTAAAAGGAATTTCTTATAAATACGATAAAACTATTAGTAAATAAAATTTTATTTTATTTCATCATAAATGGTGTTACAAGATATCATGGACGAGAATCACTATCGTCCTTCTTGAAGACAGGACGAGGACCACTACCGTCCTTTTCAAAAATGTAATCGGCAAAAGTGCCGAGAACATCCTTGCTCGAACCCACCAAAAATTTGCAAGCGGCCATCCTTATGGCTTCCTCCTCGTCCTTCGTCCCTGGTTCAAGAAGGAAGTCCAAGATATCCCTTAGTGGCTTGGGTGCAGATGAACCTTCGCCCACCTCTGTCTGCTTGGGCTGGGTCATCTCGACAGGACGTTCTTCAGTAACCGCTTCAACCTTCGGGGTGATCTCAGCTTTCTTCGATGCATCTTCAGACGATATTTTCTTGTTAAAAAGTAAAAGTGATCATTCCATCTAAATTTTTGTTCTATTTATAGGCAGAGATTCTTAAAACATCGAAGCGACGCGTTCTTCACAACATTCATTACATTCATCCGACGGTTCACCCGTTCATTTGACGGTTCGCCCGTTCATTCCGTTCATTTGACGGTTCGCCCGTTCATTCCGTTCATTTGACGGTTTGCCCGTTTATTCCATTCATTTGACGGTTTGTCCATTCATTCCATTCATTTGACGGTTCGCCCGTTCATTCCATTCATTTGACGGTTCGCCCGTTCATTACCATTCATCCGACGGCTTGCCCGTTCATTACCATTCATCCGACGGTTCATCCGTTCATTCAATTCATCTAACGGTTCATCCGTTCATTCAATTCATCTGATGGTTCATCCATTCATTCATATCAGCAACTTGTCACATATTTATTTCTGATTAAGTTGTCTACCGAAATAATGAATATTCAATGAATTATATTCTGCCATGTCCACATTACCTCTGAGCAGATATAATGAATATAATTATTTTCTAAATCAAGAAATATATTATGTCCTGAACCTCTGAATATATTTTCTATCGCTATTATTTATATCCTTAATGGAATATGCAAAAAAATAATAGAGCCACAAAAATAATGTCTTTTTATTAATCAAAATAAAAGACATTACAAAAAAATGACATATCATAAAGAAGGAAAAAGTATAAAAGGTCTTCATTCACTCAACTGGAGGTGTCATCAAGCTAGCTATCTGCTGCTTCAATGCTTGAAGTCGTCCTTCACGCGAATCCAACAACCGCCTTCTAGCTTCCGCCATTCCAGATTCATCATCAAAGGATGGCAAGGTCACTAGGCGGTGAGCGATTTCATCTTGATGGAAAGTGACAAACTCATTCTTCTCGTGGGTTAGACTGTCAAGTTGCTGAACAGCAGCTTCATGCTGTGTCGTCTCTTCTTCAAGAGCAAGCTGAACGATTTTCAACTCTTCCTGAAGACGAGCAAACTCTGCTTTCAGCTCAGTAACTTTCCTTTCTTTTTCCCCAGCAGCAGACGCTAATGTTTCCATCCGAGAATCATACTCTGAAGCCTTTGTAGCATAAGTGTCCAAAAAAGTCTGGAAAGCAGCTTTTGTGACTTTAGCTTCGCGAGTCATCGGTCCAAACTCAGCATTTACTAGGGACTCTACTTCCCCCCGATTAAGATCTTTGTAGATCTTAATCGATGCCTCCAGCTCATCCAATATGTGTTCAAGATAGGCGACTTGAGCTTCATCACCTTGACTTCGGATAGCACCTATCAGATAAGTAGTTAGGATTCTAACGGTGATGAAACCAACATTCTCTCTTTCCATTACCCTTTCTACTAAGGGGCCTAAGGAAGTGAAGAAGAGGTTGGTGAAGGAACCAATTATAAATCTGTTAGTAGCCGCTGCGCCAGGTGTAGCAACTACTCATGTGGAAGTTGAAGCAGCAGATGCTTGTACAGGTGGACGTTCAACTTCTTGAACATGAACTGAGGTCTCTCTAGATAAGGGAGCCATGGTGGAGCTCGTTGCCCCTCCCAGATGTTCCTCTGCGAAATCAAATAAACACCATCAGTTTGCTGTCATTAGCGACTATCAAAAAGGATCAAAAATAAGGGCAAGCTTACCATTACTGGGTCTAGTGACGAGTTTGTCGTCTGTTGGCACAAGTTGCAGCCTAGCAGAAGTAGCTTTAGACATTACTGCCTGACTACTTCCTGCTTCGGTGCCGCCTGAAAAATGTCGGCTGCTGCTAGCTATTGCTGTTGTTGGCACTATATCAGTGCATACTGGAGGAAGAGATGATTGAATTTCTGCATAAGTGAAAGATAAGATGTCAGTTATTTAATCTATAAAAGAAGATTATCAATATTAGCCAATACCTCTTGGATCAGTGACAGTAGCGTCCTCCGGTGCTATGTCATCAACAACATTTTTTTCTTGGGATGCATGAGCATCAGCATCCTCTTCCGGATTTGGAGTATCATCAACAGTCTCGACTGATGTTTCTTCATCATCCTCTGCACCTTCTTCTCGGGCTTCCTCGCTATCACTTGCGACGACCGGATCTATATCATCACGAAAGTTAAAGTCACAGCCTTCTAAAGCCTCAATCATTAATCTGTCTTCTTCAGCACGAAGCGATCTTGGAGAAGCCAGAAGATGGGCAGTTTTCGATGCAAGTGTAGGAGATGGTAATACGTCGAGAGACGTTTCTGACTCGTTGATTTGAATCAGAGTTGCAGTCGCCTCTCTTGTTTTTGCAGTTTTATCCTCTGTCTCCGCGATCTTCTCTCTTGTCTCTACACCCTTGTCCCTCTTCTTTGCACTGGAAGATTCCTGTCTGGGCTCCAAGGCAGGTATAGGAGACGACATCATAACTCTGGCAATAGTACTTGTCAGGACCGATGCCTGGATAGGTCTTGGAGGAGTTACTACTTTCTTTCTTCTGAAGACTATTTTCTTTCTGTGTAGAGGTCTCTCCGGGCTCTCTACATCTATAACATGTTCTTGTCTTTGAATGGAGGTTGGGGTCGTCCCCTCTTCTCTCTGAATTGAATCAGCCTGTTGTCGAGATTGCGACCGGGTAGTGACCCTTTCCGATGATTCAAAAACAATATTCTTCTTAGAGATTGGAGAAGAAGGTTCTTCGGCCTTCCTCTTCTTCTCCTTGGCCGGAGATCTTACAACTTTTAGGGAGACGCGCAACGGCTTGTAAACTTCTTCAGGGAAGTTAGCTTCCCTCGAAGCTTCTAATGGTGCATCGGCCGGCTCATGCTCCTCATCATTACCAGGAAGCACCAAAACAGGTTCTCCTTTCTTGAATCGAGTCGTAGTTGCGAGGCTGTCTACCAGATTGAAGTTTTCAGTAAGAGTGTTTGCTGATGTATAGAAGATCGAGTACGTATACAGCATACGAGGACCTCGACCAGTTCTGGATGGCATCGAGAATGTTGTCCTGGTATCCCGAGCATTGTAATATGCCCAAGCCCGGGCTCCATCAATTAAAAACCTTTTTCTTGTAGACATGTGATAGCATTACCTACATGGAACTGGTCATAACCGAATTGGCACGCAAAACGGCTGGAAAGATAAGGCTCGAGATAGCATTCATCCTCGAACGGATATACCAGGTGTGACGGTCGGATTGTCCTCAGCCAATCGAAAGCTGTGTGGCCCAGAGGCTGCATCCTCCCGGAGTCTACAAGATTTGTAGACATATGCTCATAATCGACCGGAGGGGTAACGCAGTAGAAGCTTCATCCTCTACCGAGATTCAGTGCACATCGATAATCTCTTAAAGTGGTGTAAATCCACTTGCATCCAAAAAATCTTCTCAAAAAGCTACCATCCACTGCCCCCATATTCGGATTCATTAGTGAAGGATAATGTAGGAGCAGCCATCCGAACAAGTATGTGTATGGCAGTTCTAGCCGGGGGAAGTGTCCTTTCTCGTCTTTTTCTTTAATCATTGAATCGACGAAGAGGCGAAGGCCGGCATTCACTCTGCATGTCATTGCCGACAGCAGATCCATCCGGTAGCCGAAGACCAAACGGACAGCAGCAAAAAGCACACCGCGGTGGAAGCGGTCGACTGCACTGGCCCCAGGGACGACGTATCGTCAGAGCCAGTAAGTGAGAAAACCCGCCAAATGGGCCTCCTTCGACATGGGCCTATAGTCCATCCTCATATAACTCTCAATAATGTCATCTTTCTTCAGAGGAGGATATTGAAGATCATCCTCGATCTTGATATCCATATCTCCATGTGTCTCCATTAGCCCTATCACTTCACTATTGCTGAGTGGTCAAAAAAAGTTAGGATTGCAGTTTTCGTGCTCCTTGGTCTTCTTCTCAATGATGTGGTCGAGGAAGAGATATGGCAACCATTTAGTGGAGTAGCAGGTTCCAGATGTGCCACTCTTATAGTTGAGAGAACAGATTTTGTAGTGACATAGTAGCTCTTCAAACACAGCCACCATGTCAGCGTTCTCTTGGCAAAGTTTGTCCAATTCATAGTCTGTGGGACAAACTCTTCATAGGGGATTTCCCTCATTGGCAGGCTGGAGATGTACTTCTTCTCGTGCAAAGCTAACCCGATCTCTCCGCGGGGCGTCATGAACGTCCCGGTTATATAGTTGTATCTCTCGACTAACGCGAGGAATAGATGAGGATTGGGGGGAAAGCCATAAACAGTGGCATACACTGCTTGGTATAGATTAATCTCCTTAAGCCGCTCTTCAAATTGGACCAATATCCAATTAGCTATACAGATCCATCTCTTGTTATCTGGGTTCACGAGGCCTGTCAGCCGCAAATCCTGATCCGGATACCTTCCTTCTACCTTCGCAAACTCATTTGCAAATATCGGAGTTCTCACTGGTAGCAGTAAGGAAGAATCTTTTGGTGGGATACAGCCAGGCTTTAGTCCTCTAAGCAAGGAGCTATGGCGCTCAGAGGAACTGTAGAATATATCCTTGTTGTCAGACCCCTTCTTGACACAGATGTTCCCTGTTCGGGCTTGCTGAAGTGGAGTTATATCCCATTACATTCTTCTCGGATAGCTCGCAAAAGCATATCGAGATAGGGGAAGGCATCTAGAAATCTCCGGCAAAAGAATTGTCTTTTCGCCCCTCCGGATAAGTCTCTGTTCCATTCGGGGTCTTGGCTGAGTGTTCTTGTCAAAGGCCTCACCAAACAAGAACAACGGCTTCTTATGAGTAACTGTGTCAGCCGTATGAAGAGGCTGCCCATTCATCAAACACAGCAAAGTCTCATTGTCCTGTGCAATCAATACGGCTTGCCGAGATGACGATAAGGCGTACTGAGGGAATGTCACATGAGATAGATATTCTTTATATTCAGGTTCAGCTAAAGATCCTGTAAAGACCTCATAATTAGGGTCTTCTCTGAGGTTAACTGCATCAAATAAAGAAAACAAGGATCAGTACATACAAAAGTAAAATTCTACAAAAGATCATCAATTTGCGCAAGTTATCAGATTGTGCCAACACAGTCAGCTTGCACAAATTATCAGAGTGCGCCAATACAGTCAGCTTGCGCACGTTGCCAGATTATGCCAGTACAGTCAGCTTGCGCAAGACATCAGTTTGTGCTAACATACTTAATCAAGACATCAGTTTGTGCTGGCACAACTGACTTACGCAAAATGATGGATTGCGCCGAATATTTTGTCAGCACTTTCCATCCGATTGTGCAAGAGTATAGTTTTCATAAAAATGAAAACAATTGTGAATGCAACCGAAACCCTAAACAGGGTAGCACAAATACCATCAATCTCTAAAAAGAGAGAGGTATGAAGGTCTGAAAGTATCAAGAACCCTAAAAAGGGTTTCGATCTTCGTTAGTCATTTACCTTGCAATGCTGGATGACCTGTTTCATGACAAGAAATTCGGAGCGCAACCCGAGTCGAAGGCTCGACGGGGTCCTTGCCCTTCTCAGTGGCTGTACGCTTGGGAGCCATCGCTATCATCGGCGGGAAGGAGAAGAAGTAGTCGGAGAAGGAACGGAAGCTTTTGTCTCTTGAACAGTCAAAAAATAAGTAAAGGATGAAAGAAAGACAAAAATAAACTATTTATAGTTTTTCAAGTGTAACGGCTACCTCCGATTGCGCCACAAAAGTCGGAGCTAATTCCTCCAAACGCGCAGTCAAAGCGCAACATGCGCAACTGGATTTTAAATTCAAAATTCAAATTATTTCGAAACTTTGAATATTTTCAAATTTTGAAAACTTTGAAGGGGGTCTTGTAGGTCCTAAAAATCATGTTGCATTTATCAAATAAACAGAGAAAATTAAATTGCACACTCTTCAAATGGACTGCGCAGGAGGCAGATTGCGCTACAATTCAAACGTGCAAGCTGAACTGCGCTACCACCCAAGCGCGCTATGCTGACGTGACAGTGCCATCATTACCTGACAAAAATCTGATCTTCTGACAGCTGACAGCCCGATAAATGAGGAGTCCTTTCGTTTTTTGTGCAGCACAGTGCTCGAGGACAGCTGTACATCCAGCACAGTATGACAGCTCAACTCCAGCGCAGTATGATAACTCGATTTCTGCACAGTTTGACCAAGCCCGAGTCTCAGCACAGTCTGATGCTAGCACTTTTCAAGTGGCACAATCCATCAAGATAACTCACATTTATTACGTGGCATACATGCCATCAATTGCTCGCCACGTGGCAACCGTCTGTGCACGACCATGCGTATTTCAATCAAATAATGCCACACGTCCAATACAGTTGGGCCACGATCGAGTAACTGCCAGCGCAGTTCGCTGTTTGTGCAGTCTGTTGTAGCGCAGTTCATCATGCACAATCCAGAATAACTACAAATTAGTTATTTCTAGAACTCTATAAATAGAGTTTCAAGTCCTTCATTAAGAGGATCAGATCATTATTATCATCAGAGATCAGGAGTTCTTGTCCAAGTGCTGCTGCATTCTTCAGAGGCTATCGTCTTCAAAGTTCACATCGTCCAAGGGATAAAGCGACCGTCTTCAGATCGGATTCCTATAATTGTACTTTCCCAGAATTCAATTATAATCTTCTTACAAAGTTTGTGAAATAAAAAAAACTTTTGTTTTTACAAACAATGTAATACATAATATGTTAGATGAATGAAATGATATATTTATATGATATGTATCCTCTTTACATTAATGTATATATATGGTTGAATGCAAGCATACATGAATGCAATCAATGTAATATATGTAAGCAATGCATAAATGCATGAATAAAAGAATGATATACAATGTATGCATGAAAGTATATATTGAATGCTAGATATGAATGCAAGGTATACATCTAATGATAGATATAAATGCATAATGTATACATAATGTAATGCAATATATAATGATAGCATGTATGGTAATGTACTATATATGATGCAAGTATGTATATGTCCACTGTTTTCCTTTTTTCTTACATTTTTCCTTTCCTTTCCTTTCTATTTCAGTTTTTTCCTTTTTTTTCTCTTCTATTTTTACATGTTGTATACGATGTATATATTGTATCGATGCATGTAAGTATGTAATATAATGTAGAGTATGCATATATGAATATAATGTATGCAAGTATATAATGTATTCAAATATGTATGTATGCATCTATGTATGTATGTATAGGAGCATGAATGAATGCAAGTATACATATATGATATGTATGTAGGCATGTATGCAATGTATGTATGTATACATAATATCTATGCATGTATGTAAGCAATTTAAGTATGTATGTATACATCTCTATAAACTGAGTTAACCTATAAGCTTTTACACACATGCATTCATACACCCTTTGACACCATGTATCACATGTCACATACACCTACCTATTACTAAATCTGAGAACATTAACACATATCCTTTCACACACATGCCAAATACACACACACACACACATACACTCACTTACTCTTTTACCTCTCCTTCTCTCTCTATATATGTATGTGTCTATATATATAGCTTTCCTATATATATATATCTTTGTATATGAATATGTGAATGTGAATAATATATATATATAATATGACTAAGTTTGTGTGTCTTGTTAGCTTATAGTTTAGTTTTGTGCTTGGTTTAGCAAGTGACTTAGGTTATGAGTTAGTAGCTATCTTGGATATTTGATTTTCATAGACTTAGTTTGTTTAAACCTAGAATTGACTAACCTAGACTAGTAGACCATTGTTGACCCAACCCTAGCTAGTTTTACCATAGTTGACTAGAGTTGACCTAGCTTGACTTTATAGTTGACCAAGAGTTGACTTTGACCTAGATTGACTTGGACTCATGTAGATTTATTATAATTTCAATTACCATATAAATTGAACTCTTTATAACCTGTGTTGCTCTAACTAGGACTCTATGACTCCAGTTGGCCATCTTTTCATATCAGCTGTTCAGGGTATCAGGCGAGTACATTCTCTGATCATTTCATATCTTATTTAGGATTATATTTCCTGCTTTAGATTACTTTACTTGATGCTGACACATTGGTAACACGGATTAGTACTATATGGATCTTGTCGTGCGATATTATCCCCTTAGCAGATACATCGGGTATTTCATGTTCGTGTACTTTATCACGAGCATCGTGTACTCCTTGTGTTCATGTTATTCGTGTACAAATCGTGTGAAATCTTGTATACTTATGTGCTCACATGATCATCGTATAAAACTTTACTTCGTGTGTAATAACATAACTTGACTGGATCCTTGTTATTGTTTGAGAGCGAGAGAGTAGAAGTGGTTATGTACTTAATCTTATAGATTACTCATGTACAACCTCTGTAGATTACTCGTGTATAATATCGTACCGTTTACATAACCATCTTGTACTCTGAATCACTAGCACTGATAGTTCTCTTATATATTGTAGCTATTTACTTACAGTCTCTCTTTTACATCATGTTGTTCTCTCAGTTTCATGTATCTTACTCTCTAGCATGTTTATATTTCCTAACCTGTTATGATTTTTTGAGATGTACTGTGCTCGCTCCTGTCCTGACTGGACCTGTTAAAAATTTTAGAGATAGCTTAGAGGTTACTTGCTAGCCTAGAGGAGACACAGTAGGGGTTGGAGTAGATGGCTAGAGTTTTTCTTATTTTATTTTCAGTTGTCTTGAGTTATATTTATTTTATGCTTATTTGAGTTGGTATTGATAACACCGGGATTTATTTCTCTTTGTTATACTTCTCTTGTGGATTCATAGTTATCTTATCATGCTACTTCTAGTTTTGGTGATTAAGTTGTATCCTGCTGTGATTGTCCTCCGTACGGAGAGTATATCATATTGTATTTAGTTATAATTGTGACCTAGACAGCATTCTACCGTCGACACTGTGGCATAGGCTGGGTGCTGTTACGTACTCGTACCCTCACAGTGGGTACGGGTCGTGATACATTTTTAGTGGTGGCCCATGCAGGTCGAGATTCGCATTTGTGCGAAGTCGTGGTAGTACGACGATTAGTTGTACTGTTGTGCACCTGCGATTAGAGATAAGGAATAGGTGTTAGAATGAGAGGATACTCAATCACTGTTAGAATTTCTTGAGAGATTCCTAGGACGACCCTTAAGAATCTCATCTTAGCTTCGATTTGAAATCTTTTTCCCTTGATTTGATTCACTCATTACCCATTGTTATTGAATTTGATTTTGATGAATTCATTGTTGAATTTTGAATTTTGATGTTAGTTGTTGACTTTGAGTTTGTATATATATATTATTTTATTTTATTTCTAGAATTTAGGATATAACCTGATAACATACTTGATAAGAACAACGAGGAAGGGAAATATCTACCTTATTTATGGAGTTAGAATTTATCGCAGTCATATTGGCTAGCATGACAAGGACATAGAGCCTGATTTTAGATATACTATCCTAGTTATGGAATTTAGATTCTCTTGCATCCATACCGGTTGGCGTGGTAAGAATTCTAGATAACATGATTATAGGGTGTATACCTTATTTACGGACTCTATCATTTATTGCAGCTATGCTTACTGGCGTGGCAAAATTCTGATAACATAATTTCAGGAAGACGTGTACGGTATCAGATTTTATCTTAAATGGGTTCATTTTTTTTAACAGTTGATGAAGAACAGATTTTATCGTTATTTATTTTTGCCATTATTTCTTGTATTACCATTTTTAAAAATAATAAATAAATAAAACTATCCTGATTACATCAATCACCTGTCTCGTATCTAATTCTGTCAGCTATACTTTGAAATCCTTGAATCTCCATATCTTTTCACCTTCGAAAGGTCGAGTAAGTAACGTAAATCATCTAACTCGAAAAAGACTTGATTTGTTATCTTGTGATAATCTTGCTAGGGGTATAATATGATGGACCTTGATATAGGCTTGGGATAGAGATGCGACTGAATTTGAGGATGAAATCAAGAGAGTTATATTATCAATTTAGGAACAATCATACTTAGAAAAATCTTTTGGATATGAATAATTCATAGATGTATGTCATAACTGATGAGGATATTCGAGGTCAACTCAGTTTCGAGAACTTGGATAAATTTTGGTTATTGATTCTTGAGACGTTACACTTTAAGGCTATGATATTAAATTTAGGAATTTAGTAATAGAGAAGAGATTTTAACTATATGCAATGATGATACGAAATTGAATAAGATATTGTAAGAAATAGCTAGAAACAAAAAGAACGCAAGGATTTTGAGTTATATAAAATATAGAGATTTTGTGAAATTTTAAATTTCAGGAGAATAATATTGAAGGTGTACGTTGAAGGAAATATGAAGGTTGAATTTATAATGAAGAGTAAGTTTTGTAAGGCCTAGTGGATTTAGATTTAAATAATACAAGGAGAGTAAATTGAATAAATTCAAGGATTACATAAAACTTGATTTAGAGGCTTCGGATCCAATTTAGGAGAAGGTGGAAGAATTTAGATTTATGATGATTAAGTGGTCAGTTTTGATTCCTAGTAAGAAGGGTATGCTTCATGAATAATATTTCGGAACTTAGAAATTTAGCCTATGGTGATCATGGCAAGGTCAAATCTTTATGACAGAAGGATATAATTTTGATGGTAGTCATATAAAGGTTAATTTTTATATTGGGACTTTGTGTGATAAAAATATGATTGGCAAATAATAAACTTGATAGTATCAGAGATAGATGATTAACTTGACTTTCCTATGAAATCTTTTCTCTTGTTTTCTCTTTAAAAGGAGAAATTTGACTTATTACATATCTTTGAATCACCCTTTAAAAGTTTTCAATATCATTGAATCATACCTCCCTTAATTACGACCAATCGATTTTGATCATCTTTTCTTATCATATTAATATCTTGGGTCCTACTCAATTGAATTAAATTTAATTATGACCTGAATCTCCATCCTTATATGCTCGTGCTCAGACTTTGAAGACCTTGTCCTCCATATTGCCCAAATTTTGATTATCCAGAATTGATCAACTTAGATCGTATCGAGACTAACCTTCAATTTGCTCATTCATGGAGTTATATTTAGTACCTCTAAGAAAGATGATTATCCACCGTTAGTCAGTAATGTGGGTTGGCTTGGATTACTTAGTGTTGCGCGCTTAGGAGGACAGCGCGCTTGGGGATGCGGAGGAGCTATTATCGTCTCGTCCAGCTCCCTAACCTAATGCGGTCGGACCACAGGGAACCTTAGCATGATTTAAATGCTATTGACTTTTATTTTTTAAACTTTTGATTTTTATTTTTCTTTGAATAGTACCCCTTTATAGATAATTACTAGTTATCTTTATTTTATTTTTGATAATTACCAGTTTTCATATAGGATGGTAGACTGCCTTACAACCTTGATGATTTGTTGTTTCTGTAACTTTTCTAGTTTAGCACCCCAGATTGCTTGTATGTTTTGATATCCTATGACCGTTTTGGTTTAGCATGACTAGTATACCTAGATAAGGCTTCAACTGCCACCGTATGCCATGACCCTGTATGCCATTCTTTTAAATTGTGTGATTTTGGTAAGTTCTGGGACTTTGATTGTTGGGGACGAGACTCTAGAAGAAGTATGACCATCTTAATTTCGAGGACGAAATTCTTCTAAGGAGGGTAGACTTGAAACTCCCACTTTTCTAAAATAAGGATAATTTTGAACTTTTGTAAAAGTTTATTATTTAATAATAGGATTTATGATTTATGGGAATTTTTAATTAATTTAATACTATTTAAAATTGGTGAATTATAATTTTGATGTGTTAGCTAGTGAACCCTAGAACTGTTGAGCCTAGAGACTAACCATGACCATGGGGACCTAACCATGTGATTATAATGACTATTTACAACTTTTTAGGCTAAGAGTATTTTGGTCATTTTGTGACTTTTGAATTATTTAGAATTTTTATTAATTGGTAAATTTTAGATTATTTTAATAATATTTAAATTGATGTATTATGATTTTGGTCATTTTTCATATTTTGGAAAATTTTTATATTTTTAATATTATTTTTTTTGGATTTGTTTAGTCGGGCTTGAGTTTTGTCTCGTTCCGACTTGTATTGTGACCCGGGTAGCTTAACTCTAGATGAGATCCAATATTAAGTAAAGCATGGCCCACAAAACCCAACATTTAAGTTAGTTAGTTAGACTAATTTTTATCATGTTAGAATGGTTAAGTTAGAGACTCAAAACTAGATCCTTTTGACCCCAAACTTGAACCTAGTCTAGACTTAACCATATGAGACTAAAGAGGGGCAATTAGGACATTTCCCATAAGTCCTAATGGACTCTTTATGGCAGCCACCTTTAGGGGAGAATGATTCATTTCATTCATTACAATCTTGCCTCTTTTATTTTCCTTTTTTTCTTTCCTAATTTTAGAGAGCCTTCCCTTTGATTTGATCTCTAAATCAAATCATTCCTTCACCAAATCTTCTCCCAATCATTCCCATTCTCCAAGGGAAGGGTGCTACTAAGGATTGGAAGAGAAGTGCAAGGAGGAGTGTCCACTTTGAGGGATCTTCGTATCGGAGCCGTGTCCTAAAGGATTTTATTGGGATTCCCCTCCCAATAGGTAAAACCCATCCTCTAAATCGATTTCATTTGCATATAAATTAGTTTTGAATCCGTAGGATCTATCCTCATGCATGTGTCCCCTTTAGATTCAAATTTGAGGCCATTTGGAGCTCTCCTGAGGATTTTAGATATGTGTCTTGTGTCCTACTTGATAGATCCTAAATTAGGACACCCCATGTGTATGTTTGTATGCTAATAGTTTAAATAGATATTTAAATTCAATTTTAGAATGGTTAGAGAGTGGATTGATCTTAGTTAGGATGGTTAGAATGAGTTTCATTTGGATACCTATGTTGGTATCCAAGTATCTTGGCCTACATGTGTTTCTTTTGTCCAAAATAACTCAAATTCGTCATAATATTCATCCACATTTTTATTAACCAAAGCAACTTAGAAATGTCATAACTTTTAGCTTAGAACTCCGAATTATCTTCCATTTTTTAAAAGAACCATATCGAAGTTAGATTTCCAAATATATATTTTAATAGCCAAAATCATTCTGAAACTTTTTGTAAAATTATTTGAGTGTCAGCTGTCCGAAAGACAAACGTGTTTTGGTATTTTCGCAATTCCGGGAGCTTCCGGACACGAAAATGCAATCCGTTTGAAGTTTCGGAAAGCTAACACGAAGGGCTACAACTTAATTTAATCTTAAAATTTAGTAAAGGCCCAATTGGTACAGTATTAGTTTTAAGTAGAAGAGTGACTATACGATATAGGCATTTTGTGTAACCTATGAGCCTATGTAGTATGGATATTAAATGAATGTAGAGTATGTAATGCATAATATATTAGATGAATAAAATGATATATGTATGATATGTATCCTCTTTACATTAATGTATATATATGGTTGAATGTAAGCATGTAGGAATACAATCAATATAATATATGTAAGCAATGCATGAATGAAAGAATGATATACAATGTATGCATAAAAGTATATAATGAATGCTAGATATGAATGCAAGGTATACATGTAATGATATATATGAATGCATAATGTATACATATTGTGATGCAATATATAATGATAACATGTATGGTAATATAGAATATATTTGATGCAAGCATGTATATGTCCACTGTTTTCTTTTATCCTTACATTTTTTCTTCCATTTCTTTTCCATTTCAGTTTTTTCCCTTTTTTTCCTCTTCTATTTTTACATGTTATATACATTGTATATAATATATAGATGCATGTAAGTATATAATAAAATGTAGAGTATGCATATATATGAATATAATGTATGCAAGTATATAATGTATTCAAATATGTATGTATGCATCTATGTATGTATGTATAGGTGCATGAATGAATGCAAGTATGCATATATGATATGTATGTAGGCATGTATGTAATATATATATATGTATACATGATATCTATGCATGCATGTAAGCAATGTAAGTATGTATGCATCTCTATAAACTGAGTTAACCTATAAGCTTTTACACACATGCATTTAAACACCCTTTGACACCATGTATCCCATGTCACATACACCTACCTACCACTAAATCTGAGAACATTAACACATATCCTTTCACGCACATGCCAAACACACACACACACTTACTCTTTTATCTCTCCTTCTCTCTATATATATGTATGTGTCTATATATATAGCTTTCCTATATATATCTATGTATATGAATATGTGAATATGAATAATATATATATATATATATATATATATATATATATATATATATATATATATATATATATATATATATATATATATATATATTATATGACTAGATTTGTGTGCCTTGTTAGCTTATGGTTTAGTTTTGTGCTTGGTTTAGCAAGTGACTTAGGCAATGAGTTAGTAGCTATCTTGGATACTTGATTTACGTAGACTTAGTTTGTTTAGACCTAGAATTGACTAACCTAGACTAGTAGACCATTGTTGACCCAACCCTAGCTAGTTTTACCACAGTTGACTAGAGTTGACCTAGCTTGACTTTATAGTTGACCAGAGTTGACCAAGAGTTGACTTTGACCTTGATTGACTTGGAATCATGTAGATTGTATTATAATTTCAATTACCATATAAATTGAACTCTTTATAACCTGTGTTGCCCTAACTAGGACTCTGTGACTCCAGTTGCCCATCTTTTCATATCAGCTATTCAGGGTATCAGGCAAGTACATTCTCTGATTATTTCATATCTTGTTTAGGATTATATTTCCTGCTTTAGATTACTTTACTTGATGCTGACACGTTGGTAACACAGATTAGTACTATATCGATCTTTTTGTGCGATGTTATCCACTTAGTGGATACATCGGGTATTTCATGTTCGTGTACTTTATCATGAGCATCGTGTACTCCTTGTGTTCGTGTTATTTGTGTACAAATCGTGTGAAATTGTGTATACTCATGTGCTCACATGATCATCGTGTTTAACTATACTTCGTGTGTAATAACATAACTTGACTGGATCCTTGTGTATTGATTGGGGACGGAGGAGTAGATGTGGTTATGTACTCAATCTTGTAGATTACTCATGTACAACCTCTGTAGATTACTCGTGTACAACATTATGCCGTTTACATAACCATCTTGTACTCTAAATCACTAGCACTGATAGTTCTCTTATATATTGTAGCTATTTACTTACAGTCTCTCTTTTACATCATGTTGTTATCTCAATTTTATGTATCTTACTCTATAGCATGTTTATATTTCCTAACCTGTTATGATTTTTTGAGATGTACTGTGCTCGGTCCTGTCCTGACTGGACCTATTGAAAATTTTACAGATAGCTTGGAGGTTACCTGCTAGCCTAGAGGAGACACAGTAGGGGTTGGAGTAGATGGCTAGAGTTTTTTTCATTTTATTTTCAGTTGTCTTGAGTTATATTTATTTTATGCTTGTTTGAGTTAGTGTTGATAACACCGAAATTTATTTCTCTTTGTTGTACTTCTCTTATGGATTCATAGTTATCTTATCATGCTACTTCTAGTTTTGGTGATTGAGTTGTATCCTGCTGTGATTGTCCTCCGTACGGAGAGTATATCATATTGTATTTAGTTTTAGTTGTGACCTAGACATCGTTCTACCGCCGACACTGAGGCGTAGGCTGGACGCTGTTACGTACTCGTACCCTCACAGTGGGTGCGGGTCGTGACATATGGTCCAACTTATCCAACAGATGTCTCCTCGACCACCAGGACGGAGGCTTGCACGATATTCTAGCCAAGTGGAGTTCCTCACACGGGCACCAGATCGTTGCGGCCGCTGGCTACTGGATTCTTTGGAAGAACAGAAAAAAGTTCAAATATAAAGGCCGTCAACTCAACTCCTCCCAACTTCTCAAAGAGGTACTCAGACAGATCAATAAAATCAGCATCCGCTGCTCTCACTCGACGATCAGTTTTTGGAGGATGTTGTATTAGCCTTGTCCCCGGGCTAGGGCCACTTGGTCGTGTTCCCTGATGGCTGGATTTTTGTGTTCTTCTTTTCTTTTCGCGCGATGTGCGCTCTTTGTATAGGCTTCGGCATTTTGTGCCTTATACGTCAATAAAGGAGGGTTCCTTAAATATATATATATATATATATATATATATATATATATATATATATATATATATATATATGTGTGTGTGTGTGTGTGTGTGTGTGTGTGTGTGTGTGTAGATACACTACCTAGAATGAATGAATATGTATATATATGTAATTAATTGCTTGTGAATGTGGCCTAGGGAGTATTGAGTCAGATTAGGATTGACCCAAGGATCCTAGAATGGCCGAGTCGACCAACAAGTTGACCAAGTTGACAAAAGTCAACTTTGGGTCAAACTTGATCCAAATCGACTCAAACGAACTTAGAATGACTTGAAAACTTGTCCTTGACCTAAAAATTAGTAAACGGATTAGTTGACCTTCAGTTGACCAAGTTTGACCAGAGTTGACCAGGTTTAACCAGAGTTGACCAAGGGTTGACTTTGACCTAGAAGGACCTAGAATCATTTAGAATGCATTGTAGGCTATTCTTACTTCCTATTAGACACTTTGTAACCTATGCTTGTTCTAAATAGGACTTTGTGACTCCAGTTTGGAATCATATTATCATCAGGTATTCGAAATACCAGGCGAGTACATTCTTTGATAGTTTATTCATTTACTTGTCAAATTCTATATTTCAGTTTTAGTCAGTTTTATTTGATTCTCGGTTACAAACACGGATTTATATTTCTGGAATTCATGTATACGACACACATACCTACTTGTCTAGCTGCTATTACAAGAATTATTACAAGAATCACCTGCAATTACCTTCATGTTCTGGCTAGATTTATTCCCGATTTACGTGTCGTGTTATGGATTCACTCGTACTAGTTGGACGGAGAAATACTTGAGTAGACATGTAAACATTCCTAAATACTCGAACCACCTCCCTGTGAATTATACAAGAACAATTGCCATCCCACACTTGTCTAGTGTATGATGTGCCAGATTACCCCTAGCCGTTTACATATCGATCTCAGTATTTTAAAACACACTGTGGGTATTGTCAAGAATCTTTACTAGAATCACCACAAGAATCTTTACTAGAATCATCACAAGAACCATTACAAGAATCTTCCTACTTGAATCATTGATTGGAACCACACTTGACATATATTGTACCACTGGACTCATATTACATTATTCTAGGTCAGCTAGCTTTTATTTACAGTCTTCATTGACATGATATTCTATTTCACAGCTTTTACTTTCCTTGTTTCTTACTATTGTTTTACATCTTAAACTGTTTCGAACTCCCATAATTCATCAATATAATTGTCTATAATTATTTTATAGTCTTTGTCATTTACTTGGATTTACTTGATGAGATGTATTCGTTCCTGTCCTGACTGGACCTGTTGAAAATATTATAGATGTTAGTCCTGAGGATGCATGCCCTACTCTCTATGGATCTGGAGAGGGATTAGCTACCTTTGGCCTCGACTCTCAGGAGTGATCGGGAGACTAGTTTAGTAGACTGTTTTAGATTTCTTTACTAGAACTTGAGTTATAATAAATTTAAGAGTTGACTTATTTGAGTTATTTTGAGATACTACCATTTAGTAGTTTTTATTGTTTTTTTAGTTATAGAATTCTGTGTTATCCTATCGTGCTTAGACTGTGATTGAATTATATTATTTTTGAACTTGTCCTCCGTTCGGAGTTGAGATTTAAGACAAGTACATTATATAATTGTGTGAGTTGGTTTAGATAGTGACCTAGGACAGTGTTCTACCACCGATTTCGTGGCGTAGGCTGGGCGTTGTTACGCACTTGTACCCTTACACTGGGTGTGGTCGTGACACGTTTTTAGTGGTGGCCCATGCAGGTTAGAGTCGCATTAGTGCGATATCATGTAGTACAAAGAATTAGTTGTACTGCTAACGAGCCTACGATAGGAACTAAGAAATAGGCATTAGCGGAGAGGTACTCAATCACAGTTAGTAAATATTCTGATCTAATTCGTGCCATCTACACATTCTTACTGATAATTGCCTTCTTTGAAATAAACTGTCCTCATTTGAATGTATCGCTTCTTTCTCAGTAATTGATTCTTGTTTGATCTGTCTTCAGGATGGTGGAGACACGATCACAATGCTCTGGCCTAAGGGATACCACTGAGAGGTCTGCCACTTCTTGCCCGACTCAGCAGGACCCTGGGACCGTAATACCTCTTATTCCTGTTCAGGTGGGAGCGTCTGCAGCTTTTGGGGCTGCTCCTCCACCAGTTTCGAGGACTACCCTAGGAATTCAGAGGATGCTACCGCCACCGCCTCAGGGGACAGTTGATATGGCAAAGTTCTTTGCCTTCATGCAGCAGTTGATGGAGGCTCAGCAGCGTCAGTCGGAGGATATGAGAAAGGGCATTGACAATGCCCATCAGCTAGCCATGGTAGCCGTGGATAAGGTGACTGCCCAGCCGCAGGGAGGGCAGATTCAACCATACCAGCCGAAGACACTGGGCATTCAGGAATTCCAGAAGATGCGTCCGCGAGACTTCAAGGGTACGGAGGGTATCCTTTATACGGACGACTGGATCGAGCACATAGAGGAGATCTTCCGCCTTGCAGAGATACCAGCCCAGCTCCAGATAGAGGCAGTGGGCAGCCAGATGCAGGACCTTGCCCGTATATGGTACCAGACCGACCCCAGAGTTGGTACAGAAGGGCAGACTTGGAAGGCTTTCAAGAAACTTTTCAAGGAGAAGTTATTTTCCGATACAGCACTTGACGCCTTAGAGATACAGTTCGAGACCCTGGTTCAAGGGAATCGGACTGTAGAGGAGTATGCCGGAGAATTCTGTCGACTGGGCAGATTTGTAAAGGGCCTTAGCGAGACAGCGAATGCTAGGAGGTTCAGGAAGGGCTTGGTTAAGGAAGTCAATTCCTTGACCAAGAGCAACAAAAATGCTACATTTGAGAAGATTCTGTTGGGAGCTATGGCAGGAGAGGATGACTTGGAGCTCAAGTCCAAGAGGAGTCGTGTAGATTCAGGAGGGGCCTGTAGGAGTGGAAAGCGTCCCTGTGTGTAGAAGATAGTGCACCAGCCTCAGCAGATGCAGGCACCAGCTCGGGTTCAGCAAGGACAGCATCGGCCTCAAGGTCAGGATTAGAGGATGCAGAGTTGTGCCTATTGCATGAAGCTGGGAAACATTTGGGAGTCTTGTAGGAGGAGGTTGATGGTTTGTCTATTTTGTGGATCCGACGCTCACCAGATAAAGGATTGCCCCTTTATACCCCTATTTGGTGGAGCACAGGGTCAGAGAGAGGGAGTTAGGCCACTTGTAGCATAGCACCATACCTAGCACCCGCGGGGTAGAGCTTTTGCACTGAGGATCGAGGAGACCGATGCTGTAGGTGATGGGTTAGCAGGTCTGTCTTTCCTATTTTTCTTTCCATATTGTTGTGTGATTTTATTATACCTGTCAGGATATTCTTGTGATGTGCTAGATAGTATAGTAACCATGTTCGAGACTGTGAATAACGACCAGTAGGACCATGTTTGCATGTTTTAGATATAATTTTCTTGACCTTGATTGTCGGGGGTTTAACCTAGAAGAAGTGCAACCATCTTAAATTTGAGGACGAAATTTTTTCTAAGGGGGTAGATTTGTAACCACCACTTTTCAATTTTAAGCTTATTTTAGTCATTATGTATTTATTAAATTTGTTTTATTTAATTTATTATTTTAATGTGAATGCAATGTGGATTTGATTGGTGTTTGAGTAGTATAAGGTGGTTTAACCTTAGTCAACCTTGAGTAGGAGACTAATCATGCAATTGGAATTATTCTTGTCCTTTTAGATTTTATTTTAGAGCCATGACCAAATTAAGAAGCTATTAATTTTTTTTAAACTATTTTTCATTTAAGCCGTTAAAGCCTTTTTGTGATTGGGCTTTTAGCTTAACTTGAGAGGGTGTTTGGCCCATTAGCAAACCATGATCCTAACCCTAACCCTAGTGGCTGGCCAGCACAGCCCTCCCCCTCCCTATAAACATACATGCATGACCAAGACACCACCTTACAAACCCTAGTTTTCCAAATTCTTCAAAAACCCTAATTTTCTCATCCGGCACCCGATTCGCGTCAAACGAATTATGTTGCAACCGTGGGGAGGAAGGGAACTTGGTGAAGCACTACTAGCACGGAGTTGGAGGCATTTTCTCGGGAGAAATCGGTCGTCGGAGTGCTCGAGGAGTCACTTTCATTGAGATTCCGACTCTCAATAGGTATACCACATTCAAGCAATATTTCTTCTGATTTTCTTCATGTTAGCAAGCATCTAGGTACCCTCGACCTCTAGGTTTAGTTTCGTTCAATTTTGTGTCCGTTCGATGTGCGTATCGGACACGTATCGGAGTTACAATGTAGGTGTTCGACGTAATTATCCAACGAATTAAAACTTGTTAATTTTGAAACTATTTGTATGTTTTGATAGCGCTAGACATAAGGATCATGAAACCCTAGTTTTTGTCTCGATTCGGGCTCGTGTTCGTGTCCAAACATGACGACCTTAGCCTAAAGACATAACCTAGTGGTTAGACAGACGTCCCGGTGGGGGAGCGATAGGAATT
>JANAVB010021302.1:0-44897 GCA_029216955.1 Iris pallida
ACATGGTAAGGGACCGCCTTCACTGATGGTTTACGTGGCATGGGAGACCGCCATCACTGATGGCGGGTTGTGCTGGCGTGGCAGGAACCGCCATCTCTGATGGCGGTGGGACCGATTGTGCTGGTCTCCCAGCAGCGAGTATGGCGCGATCTTCCACGCTAGAGTGCTGGCTTCATCAGAGATGGCCGCGCCGCTCTGGTTACATTCTAAATGAGAGTACAACACAGCAGCATTATGTTAAAAAGAGAACATGAGAAGAAAATGTTAACTTTGTATGACATAGCTAAATTTTTTTCCTCAAAGGGGTGCAAAGTAACGTTCCAGGCTAGCTATGTAAATACATTTTGTCGCCATTATTGACGGCGTAGTTGTACAACATAGCTCCTTTCTTTTCCCAAAGAGGTGCAAAGTAAGGATGTAAATGCATTTGGTCGCCATCATTGATGGCGTGATGGTAGTTCCCCTCTCCCTCGCCATCATTGATGGTGCGGTGGTGGTCCTCTCTCCCTCACCTCACGTCTGCCTCGCCATGAATGATGGTGCGATGGTCCCGCCATACAGGGGCGGCCCTGGCCCAGGACAGGTCGGACGACGGTCCAGGACCCTCTGACGAAAGGGGACATCAACATGGATCTATCTACAAGAGGACTAGTACTTATCATGTGCTTTTTTTTCTAACATAAAAACATTCTAGTGTAGTGGTTTTAATGTCAGACTTTTGCTTTAGAGGTCCTTATTCAAATCTGGTGGAAGCAAGTTTTTGTTACACTTACATTTTTTTTACACTATGTATAGGGCCCATTTTGAAAGTTTGCCTTGGCCCCCATCAACTCAGGGCCGACCCTGCCACCATATGAGATGACAAGTCATCCCCCTCTATACAAATTACTCAAACTTGTTCGTCTGCTGCTAATTCATAAAATTTATCACTTGATACTAAATTTTTTGTAAAATTTTGAAATAACAGGAAATGGAAAAAGTTTACAAGACGGAACAAAATTTTCAATAACTGAATGTCTTCAGAGATTTATTTCTGCCTTACCATTGTAACTTATCCAAGATGGAAAGGTTTCAACAAATATATGGGCCCTTTGGTTTGCAGGATTGGACAAGATAATATAATTGACAATAGTTGCCAAATCTAATCCTAGAGTTTGGTTGGACAATTTTTTTAGATGTAATGTAATCACGATTACAAACTTGATTATATACATCAGTTTTTTGAAAAACTAATTACATCATAAAACCCATGTAATCGTGATTACATTTTCAAAATTATATTGTACGTAAAAAAATTATTACAATACAAACCCAAACTCAATTACATTAATGGGTGCGTTTGATTGACCATTTTTTCATGGAAAATATTTTCATCTTAAATTTTATGTGTGTTTGATAGCTTATATTTTCGATGGAATAATTTTCCAAAAATTATCATTTAATTTAAAAATTGTGGAAAATAATTATGGCGCAGCCCATATGAAATAAATTCCATGAAAAATAATTATTGCATTTGTAGATGTGGAAAATGTAAGTTTTCCAATTGAAAATGTTAATTTCCATGAAATAATCAAATAGCAAAATAGCATTTCCATGAAAAAATAACTATTTTTGTGGAAAATAATGACAATCAACACCCAAATTAATTTTTCCATGAAAAATTATTTGATTTTCCACAAGAAAATAATTGCAATCAAACACCGCCATTATCGAAATTTAAAATTCCCGAATTATTTTCCTAGTGAAATAATTTCGTAGAATTAATTTCTTTTTCACGTATTTTCCATCTTGCAATCAAAACGCACCCTACGTGTTAAACTAATTAATATTTGAATGCAATTGATATTAATTATATGGTTTGATTACACGTTCCAAGTAATGTAAATTACAAACTTATTTACATTACAAACTCAATCTTATTATGATTGCAATTATATTACATTACATTACAAATTAACTCAATTCCATTATTACAGTTACATTTACTTTACAATTACATTACAATGTACCAAACGACCTCATAGGCTTATATATTTTGGTATTCAAACGTAGCTATTCTTATATCTATTAAAAGTAACAGCAACAATGATAGAACCGATCATTGACGATCTATATAACGAAGATAAGCATCCTTCCAGTTGCTCTTCAGTATCAGCGTGCCCCAAAAGACCCAAAATCCAACCACAAATCCTCCTAGTGCAGTGCCCAAATAGGACAACCACACTTGTGATCCAGCTCCATCTTCTTCGGAAGTATTATTATTTCTAGTTCCCGCGCCGTTATCATCATTCTCGCATATTTGCTTAACTGGGAAGCCACAAAGACCAGGATTGCCAGTGTACGTCGACTCATTGAACGTCTGAAGTTGGTTTCCTGCGGAATCCTTCCGGACAGTTGTTGCTAGACAAGTCAGATAGCTCAAGAAGTCAGATAGGCCATGGTCGAAGGGATTGCTCCAGATAGCTCGTTCCTCGACAAGTCGAGAGACACCAAGGACTGCATTGAACCAACTTCCTTCGGTATCTCACCATTCAGATGGTTCCCTGACAAATTCAAGCTCATAAGTCCTCGAAGGCTTCCAAGCTCTCGAGGTATGGTTCCGTATAGATTTTACCAGAGAGGTCCAGAGAGGTGACCAGTGACAAAATCCCATTGTAATCACCATACGAGAAGCTTTGCCCTTCATGACTACCTCCATGCTCTCTACGTACCACTCGATCCTTGTAAGACTTGTTCGGGATTTGCTCTCTTAACTTTCATGGCAGCGAACCTCCCGAAGCTCTTCGGTATTGTACGAAAGATTGTTGTGCGCAAGGTCTACTATTTGGAGACCAAGAGTCTTGATAAGTTCTGAGGAATTCTTCCAGCAAACATGTTAGACGGAGTCGGAGTATTCTCAAAGAAGGACAACTTTCTCCTATCCATGTGGGAACTTTACCTGTGAATTTATTTTGGCTTAGATCAAGAATAGCTAATCCTGTGCACCCCTGCAAAGACGATGGAATTTCCCCAGACAGGATATTGTTGCTCAAGTGCAACGCTTGAGCGACGACAAGGAGCCGATCGTGTCTGGAATTCCTCCAGACAGATTGTTGCTACTGAGGTCGAGAATGTCAGATCGTGTTTCCAGCAATTAGGGAGCTCTCCGGAGAAGAGATTCCTGGCGAGATCAATAACCGCAACATTTTGTAGTTGGCACAAAGACGAGGGAACATCACCATATAACTTGTTTCCGAGAGTAAGAGAATTCTAAGATTAGGCATACTCTCGCCTATGGCTGGATCGATCGTTCCGGAAAAAAATTGTCTGCTAGATCTAGTAATCTCACGTTTGGAGAAAAATTTGTTGGCAGAGAACCATAGAAGTAGTTGGACCTCAAAATAAGAGATCGAGGCGGACAAAGCTGAAGAAATTTGTAGGCAACCTGCCATAGATGGCGTTCTTTGAGATATCCAACATTTCTACTTGGACGAACGAAACCCAAAACCAGTTTGGCATTTGGTCCACAATTCCAGCATTTGCCATAAATAGCCACGAAATGTTTGCTTGGTTCCGGATCCATGAAGGGAATTTCTTCCCAAGTCTGCAAGAACTAACGTTGAGCCACTGGAGCCGGAGGGGAGGAACCCAGTTGGGACTGAACTCGAGGGCTAGGCGGTTCGATGAGAGGTCCAGATCCGACAACTTGGTAAGATTAGCAAGGTGTGCTTCAGAGATGATACCCTCCAAGAGGTTATTACTAAGATCCAAATAAACAAGTTCCACTAGTCCTCCGAGGATTTCTGCAGGAACAGTCCCGTTCAGCTTATTATAGGAAAGAAGCAGTTTTTGCAATGAGGTGAGTCTCCCAAGCGATTCAGGAAGGGAACCAACCAGCGAGTTATCGTCGAGATAGAGTATTTTCAGAGAGGTTAGCTCCCCAAGCCAGTCGGGCAAATAACTAGTCAACCCAGTACGATATAAATCCAGATTCTCCAGGCTCGTCTTGATGCACCCGGAGAAGACATCCCCAAGTTCAGGCAGGCTCCTGCTGATGTTCATGTAGCTTAAACCAAGAGTATGCAGCTTGCAAATATTTCCCACTTCTTTTGGTATTACACCTTGGAGAGAATTGTTGGATAACCGGAGGAATTCCAGTGAGCTCAACTTCCCAATCTCAGCTGGAATGGAACCGCGGAACGAGTTATAACTAAGATCAAGATGTACAAGGCTACTCACATTGAATAACCAGGAGGGAATCGTAGGAGAGTCGATCCGGTTGCCAGAAAGGTCCAGAGTAGAGAGACGCGTGAAGTTAACGTGCGGAAGAGAGAGCGGGATGCTCTGGATCTCGCATAGAGATAACCGCACCTCTACGATGTGAGGAAGCATGTTCAGATACTCCACCAAGCTGCTCGTGTCTCGGAACTTCACGCCCCCCATGTCGAGATGTCGCAGAGAAGAAAGACCAGAAATCCAGAGAGGGTCGTCTATGCTGAGTCGGGGAACACTGTCTGAATATATAAAAACGATCATTATGAAGATCAAGATATTGCAAGATCGAGAGGTTTCCGATCTGACGAGGAACTAGCCCACCAAGACCAGCCTGAGAGAGGTTAAGATATCTGAGGTTGCGAATTGAGCCAATGAACTCCGGTATAGGCCTGCCTCCGAAATAGTTCATGCTCAGGTCGAGATGCCTCAGTTTCTTCAGTCCGAGCAGAGATGGCCTCAGCTCACCTCCCATCGACCACTTGTTGTCGGAGAAGGGGTGTGGGTTACGAAGGTCAAGCCGGACGACATGTCCGGTCCTGTTGCTGCAGGCAACACCTTGCCAGTTGCAGCAGTCGCTGCCAGTCCAGGACGACAGCCTGCCGGTGTGGTCAAGGAGGCCGCGCTTGAAGTCGACCAGAGCATTTCTTTCGCCCTCGTCGCAACCAGCAACTGTGGAAGCTCCGTTGCACAGGAGAGCAAGGAAGAGAATCGCAAATATAATTGGAGAGGCTTTGAACACATGATGATAGGCATTGTTTGTTGTTGAAGAACTTGGTGTCATTCCTTTGCTCTTACTTATATAGATGGATTAGACAAATCGTACAACCTCAGCGCGTCACTGAACCGACCCATGCAAGACCAAATATAATGCTTGACTAGGGAGTCGCTCGTGAGTCACACGCTGATATTGATATTGTTTATTGACTAGGGAGTCGCTCGTGAGTCACACGCTGATATTGATATTGTTTATTGACTAGGGAGTAGCTCGTGAGTCACACGTCTAATCTAAGCCACAGAATGGAATATTATGTTGGAGACTGAGCTCTTGGCTAATTAGTGACCCGTAGTCACACGTCAAGCTACAAAAAGTTAAATATTATTCGGAGACCGAGCTCCGCTCACTAAAAAGTACACACTCGAGCTCTCTCTCGGTCATCAATTTTCACAGTAATTTTGTAGAAGAAATAAGATTCCGTTTAGTTCACTGTAATATAATCGTAATAGCAATATAAAATATTTTTTATTTGATTATATTGCGATTATGATTACATTATAGTGTACCATGTTATGTAAACTAACATTGCTCCATTACGAGAAGCTGTACATAGACTCTACTACTTCTGAAAACTTAGGATTAAAGTTGATTGTGAAGCGAAGATGACGTGGAAGGAATTTTTTGAACATTAATATTACACTAAAATGTGTTTGATTGGATTTCTTTCCATAAAAAATAGGAATATTTAGACTTTAGATCTCAAATAAGTTTCAAACTTTTGTTTAGGTCTTCATATTATACATAATTAGTGTTTGGGTCTTAAAAATATCATTAACGTCTCAAAAGTGTCACTAATTATTTTTGGTGAAACATTTTAGACTCAAACACTAATTATGTATAATATGGAAATCCAAACACAAATTTTAGAACTTGTTTGAGATCCAAAGTCTAAATATTCCTAAAAAATATTTTTATCACAAATTTTCTACCAATTATAGTGTTTGATAGCTTATATTTTTTATGAAATTTTTTCACGAAACTATCATTTTCCACATTTTTCTCTCCAAAATAGTGAAAAATGAGATTTGGTCGAACCCATAGGAAAATATTATTTTCATGGAAAATAACTATGTTTCGTGAAAAATAATGACAATCAAACACCAAAATTAAGTTTTTCATTAAAAATTAAAATTTTCATGAAAAAATTTTCCTAGTAAAATTATTCCGTGGAATTAATTTATTTTTATTGACACATTTGACCATGGTCCAATAATGATACAAACTGTTTGGCAGCTTGGCTCCCTCCAACGAAGTTCTATTAGGACTTGTTTGGTAAAATGGATTTGAATTTGTATTTGGATTTGGAAATTTAAAATTAAAATCCAAATCCAAATCATGAATTTTCAAATCCAACTCCAACCAAACATAGGATTTGGTAAATTATTAATTAGCTATTATAATTATAATTATAGTTATGATTAATAATTAAATTATTATATTAATAAAATAATAAATTATTAATTAAAGATAATTATAGTTATGATTAATAATTAAATTATTATTATTATAATTATAATAATAGTTACGATTAATGAATTATTAATTAAGATATAATGATGATTATAATGACGATTAATAAATTAATAATTAAAATTTTAATAATAAATTAATTTATTAAAAAGTAAAATTTTAATTCTGATGATAATTTATGATAACTAACTATTAGTTATTTTTTATTAAAATAATAACTAATTTTTGTTATATTTTTATTAACAAAAATAATGACTAATTTTTAATTAATTGTTAGCTAATTTTTAATTAAATAAATTAAATATTTTAAAATAGTAATTATAAATTAAATAATGATGATTAATAAATTATCAAATAAATTATAATATATTAATTACTAAATTTAAATTATTAAATATGATTAAAATATTATTAATTAAGATTGTATAAAATAGTAATTAACGAATTATTCATTAACATTATAATAAGACTAATAAATTATTAATTATGATTATAATTGGATATTATTTAATAAATTATTAATTAAGAATACAATTATAATTAATAAATTTATTATAATTATGATTAATAAAATTATTAATTAAGATTATTATAAATTATTAAATAATAAAATTATTAACTTAGATTATAATTATGATAATTAACTATTAGTTAATTTTTTATTAAAAACAATAACTAATTTTTATTTATAATTTTTTTAAAATAATAGTAATGACTAATTTTTAATTAACTATTAGTTAATTTTGAATAAACTATAAATTAAATATTTTAACGAAATTATTAAAAAATAACTAATTTTTTTCCCAAATCCAACCTCTTTCTTCCAAATCTAAATTTTAGATTTGGTCATACTTTTCATATCTAAATACATGGGTAAAGTACATTTAAACCCTCCTTAGATGTTACGAAAATACAATTAAAGACTTCCTGATTTGAAAATCCAATACGTTTTAATTATGCTTAAATCACCCCTAATCAAACTTTTCTGTTAACCAGTGTTAATTCGGGGCTGTAATGACCAAATTACCCCTAGATATAATCGAACCATACAGTGGACGATTCATTTCTATTCTCAACACTCTCTCCCGTTCTCAACTCTCTCTCTCTCGTTCCCAAATCCCTCTCTCCCGTTCCCAAATGTAAACCCTAAATCTTTCCCCAAAATGATTATATTTCTTCTCAAAATCTAAATCGTACTTTACCAAACCCTAAATACTTTCAAAAGAATGCCTAAAAACTCCTCCCCGTCCCCAAAACCTAACTCTGTTCGTCTAAAAACCTAGAATCCTTCTCCGATGATCTGATTTTCCATATTCCAGACTGCCATTGGTTGATTGGAGTGGAGATTCTGTGCAGCAAGGATTTATTAGTGGAATTTTCGAACTGGTACACTCAAAAATCCTAGTTCATTGAAATTTGTTACACTTCTGAGCGTAGTGGTCCCAATTAATGAAGTAAATTTGTTAAATTTCTTAATCTTTTGAGAAAAATGCACCCGAATAATGAATTAGAATTTTTTGATTCATGAATGATGTCTGTACGAATGGGAATTGTTTGTTCGAGTGTGAAATTGTTAATTTATTTGGTCTGTATATTGTTGTAGGGTTATTTGTTGTTTGTTAATCTTCTGAGCATAGTGGTCCCAATTTATAGGGTTGTTTGTAGTCTATTATAGGGGCTGTTTGTTGTTAGTAGTTCTAATCTTGTTTGTACATAGGGATTTGTCTATAAAATTGTTGATTTTATATCAAATTAGTTGTCTATTTGTATGTCTATACATAGTGGATGTGATATTGTTGTTGGGATGTTTGTAGTTCTAATCCTTGTTTGTACATAGGGATTTGTCTATGATATTGTTGTTTTATATTAAATTAGTTGTTTGTACATAGGGATTTGTCTATAGAATTGTTGTTTTTATATTAAATTAGTTGTTTGTTTGTATGTCTATACATAGGGGATGTGATATGCTTGTACATAGGAAACTGTCTGTTTTTTTTTTTTTAATATGTTGTTGTTTGTGTGTGTATGTGCAGAGTGATTATTATGATGGATACAAAGTATATTGTTCATATATTTGGGGGGTAATTTTAGTGGTGATGACAAATATGTTGGAGGTATTGTATTAGAACTTAAAGATGTGTGGACAGAGATGAGATGTGCTGGTTTGAACTTGATGGGTTATGTACAACTGCTGGGGTACAGGCTCCATGTGAAATTTACTATTACGACCCTGTAGATAGAAGTAAGACTCAGATATTGGGTAATAATGATATATTGAGCTTATTTGAAAAGTTTGCAACTCCTTGTCTTATCAAGTTTTATGTATTGGGAAAGCTTGTTGAGTCACTCACTGACTAGGTGAATATGTTGACATTACTGAATTTATAACAACCAAGATTCTCTATGGTCCTCCTGAAGATGCTGATGAGATTGATGTGCAGTTGGGTGATAATTTTTGGGCCAATATTGACTTGACTGGGCATGCTCAACCAGATGAAGATGTGGAGTTAGGATCTGGGCTCCTCGACATGTAGAAGATCAAGGACATGTGGAGAATAAAGGCAATGTGGAGAATAAAGGCAATATGGAGAATGAAGAATCTATGGAAGATGCAGAAGCAGCTGGTGTTGACTTTAGTATTTTTGACCCCATGAAGACATTGACCAAGACTCTGAATATGCTCCCAGTGATGAGTTGGGTAGTGTACACTCCTCAGAAGATAGTTTTGATGATGAGGATGAAGAGACTGCTCATACAGAGCCTCTGGTGACTCAAAAAAGGTTACTGAGGAAGAAAATGTGTCTCTTCATGTAGGGCAGAGGTTTGCTTCACATGCAGAATTTAGGAGTGCATTGAGGCTCCATTCATAAAGAACAAGTACAATATCAAGTTGATAGACAATGAAACAAAGAGGGTGAAGTGAGATGTGTAACACCCAGTTTTCTAAATGAGGATAATTTTAAAATTTTGTAATTATAATTATTTAATAATGGTATTTAATTCATATTGTGATTTTTAATCAATTTAAAACTATTTAAAACATTAAATTATGATTTTGATGGTTAACTAGTTAAACCCTAGAATTGCTAAGCTTGGAGACTATCCATGACCATGGGAGCCTAGTCATGTGATTAGGATGACTAACTACAACTTTTTAGCTTAAGGGTATTTTGGTCATTTGGACAATTTTGTGAAATTATAAATTGTATTAATTAAATATATGCTAATTGTTAGGTTGAGACTTGACCTAGAAACTTAGCCTAATCTAGATTAGCCTTGATTGATTAGGGTAACCTAGTAATGACAAGGTTAATAATATCTAGATATTCTAGGTAAGATATTTTACTCTTAGGATATTTGTGAAAAAGAAAGCCTATGACAAGTTGAACCAATAGGAAGGCCTAGAATTTGGTGGACAACTCCTAGCCACTCATCTAGACCTAAAATCTAACCCTAATTCATCTAATGGCAGCCACCATAGGATCCTCCGCTCCTATAAGTATGCTCCTATGTTGTTCTTGCCTAATTTTTAAATACCTATAAAAAGTCCTAATTGTTCCTCCCTAAAATCCTTTCCTAACATCCAAATCAAGCCCAAATTGGTCCTAATCAATTGCATCATCACCCTCTACCATAGTGGGAGCTAGAAGGGGCTTGCTATCTAGGGTTTGAAGTGCTTTGGTCAATTGGAGTTCAAGGAGAAACCTAATCATTACCCTTTTTCATTGAGATTCAATCTCAATAGGTAAATCCCGTGAAACCCTTCTAAAATCATGTTTATTTTCATAGATGCATGCCTATAGGTATACCCTAGCTGTAGAGATAGTTTGGTGCTAGTGTCCATTTCGTGTCCGTATCAGACACGTATCAATGATTTTAACAAAATGTTCGATGAAATGTTTGTGAGAAATTAATTGTGTTAATTTCAGAAACTAAATGAATAGAAAATTAGGTTATTATATATACATTAATAATCCAGGTGACTGAGTCAAAATTTAGTGTTTTTTGTGTCCAAAACGGACACACACACGCGTGCAGACACGGTAGCAGTGCCCTGCTACCCGAGTGTCACTGTGGACACGACACGCCACGTGGCGGCCTGCCACTTGGCACAGACCAAGGGACAGTGACTGACATCACACCCCTTGAGTCTTGAGTCGTCTCGTGTCGTATTGGACACGCAATTCTACGTGCACGCGATTTGCACTGTCACTGTGCGTGTGGAAATTCTTCACTGATACGCAGTTCGTGTCGACAATAGACACGACTTGGACACGTGTTATCTAGCCTAATGTGTAGTACTATAGGTAGGCTACCTAGGTTAGTGTGCACGAGGTGTCCTAGGCTCTGTGTCGTGTCCAATTCCTCAGGAAATGGCCGCACGAGCCAGTGCACGAGCTGTGCACTACCAAAATTCCCGAACCCAGTTCTCTTGCTTTGGACACTTCGTGTCCACTCTAGTGGACACGAATGGCACACCCTAGATACGAAACCATATGGGGAACATTCTTATATAACTGTTATTTAATTTCATGGTTTAATTTTAGGTTTTCGAATTTGGATTTTGGTGTATCAGTCGTTTCCAGTTTGTTAAATATGAGCTATCAGCTAATATAAGATATGAACCTATTTCCTGAGATTTCCTGTAAATGAAATGTTGATGTCCATGTTGATTGAGGTTCGTTAACTGTAGTTAAGTTTAAACCTGTGTACACTTAGGAAAATTTCTGAGAATGTTAACTGTTATAGGAATGTTAAAACTGAGTTTAAGTTAAGAATTCCTGAGAATTTCCAAGTTACTGTGGTTCACTAATTTAATTGGAAATTGCAATGTTTGTAGTTGCATTAGGATTATGGTGGTGATTAGTTCAAATTTCATTGGGTTTCTTAGGATGAATTGTTATGCCAGTAACCTGAGTACATACGAAAATCCTGAGTTTCAGTCAAATGAAATATGTGAATTCCTGAGAATGAATTGTGAACAGATTTCTGAGATTTTAATCAATGTTTAAACTGAGTTTGAAATGTATGTAAACTGAGATTTCAGTTAATATGTAACTGCGAATTCAATGTTGATAACTGAGTTTTCAATCAAGCAGTGTAACCGAGTTCACATGTGAATTTCTGAGATTTTAATAGTAAACTGAAATGGGATTTAGAATTTGGGTTGTATATTACAAATTGATTCCTGAGATTGAATGTTAAAGTAAACTGAGATGTTGGTTTAGTTGGATTTTAAACTGAGATTTTCCATTAAGTAAACCTGAGAAATTCTAGTTCACTTAAATTCCCTAATTGCTACACTATCAACTAATTTTTAAATCCCTGATTTCAGATTACAACATACACACACTGTTTTGTTGAATTAGTTTTCATACACACACACACACACACACTGTTTAAACTCTGGAATTGGAAGCTAATACACTAACTGTCATGTCCATTACACTACTCTAAATTTAATTCACTGTTTCCTACTTCACTAAACTGTCCTATTGACACTTTGTAACCAGTTAACCCTTGCCTAACCCTTTAATATGTATTGTACTATATATAGTTGTTATATGTTAGTATTTAAATATATAGCCATGTATGTGATAAGGTAGGTAATGCATGATTAATGGAAGTTGTATGTATGTATTAGGCCTAAGTAATGTGTGCCATTATGTATATATATTGTGGAAGAGATGTGCCTATTTCATATGCATGTATACCTATATACAATATGTGTATAGTGTATGTATGTATATTGTAAGTTAAATAGCTTGAGTAGCCTTATTGTTGGTTGTGAGTGCTAGACTAGGCTTGGTTTAGTTTTGTGTGTAGTGTAGAAGTTGCCTAGGCTATGTATTGTATAACTAGAATTGACTTGTTAAACCTAGAATTGACTTGTTGAGCCTAGATTAGACTAACTAATACTAGTTGACCAAGTTTGACCAAATCCTAACTAGTTTGACCTAATTTGACTAGTGTTGACTTTTAGAGTTGACCAGAGTTGACCAGAGTTGACTTTGGTCCAGACTGACCTAGAAACATGTAGATGTATTGTATTCTTCAAATTATAATTCCCTTGTATACATCATGACTTGTGTTGCTCTAAATAGGATTTAGTTACCTCGTTTCGGACTTTATTTTTTCAGGGACATTCGGATCTCAGGCGAGTACATTCTCTTATCGTTTCATACTTGTCATGACTTATATTCTTGCTCTAGATTACTTTACTAGATGCTGACACTTGTTATCACGGATTAGTACTATATGGATCTTTCATGCGGTGTTATCCCCTTATAGGATACATCGGGTATATCGTGTTCGTGTACTTTATCATGGGCATTGTATACTCCTTGTGTTCGAGTTATTCGTGTACAAATTGTGTGAAATTAGGTACTCTCATGTGCCCATATGATCATCTTGTACAACTATACTTCGTGTGCAATAACATAACTTGACTGGATCCTTGTGTATTGATTGGGGAGGGTGAGTAGGAAATGGTTATGCGATCAAATTCCCTATTGTATAAGACATTGTATATGTCCATTGTACCTTCGTGTATAATGGAGTCCCATTTTATTATATAACCCAACCTGTTTACATAACCATATTATGCTCTAAATCACTAGTCACTTACAGTTCTTACTTATTATATAAATATTTCCAGTTTACAAATATCTCTTATTTTCGTGTACATCTTCTTACAGTTCTTGTATCTTACTCTTTTGCATGCTTTATATTTCCTGTCATGATATGAACTGCGTGAGATGTACTGTGCTTGCTCCTGTCCTGACTGGACCTGTTGAAAATATTACAGATGATACCGAGGACTTCTATCCAACCTACTATGGAGCCCATCTAGACGACACCTGTGAGTTGGACCCACAGGAGGATCCAGCTCTAGCTGAGGACGTCATCCCTACTGCCTAGACTAGTTTAGTTAGGCTTTATCTTACTTATGTTATCATTGGGATTTGAGTTGTATTATGTTTGTTATTGTGTCGTTAGACACTTAGACTTATTTTTCTTTCTGATTGTATCTTCCCTTGAGATTTTTATTTCTATGATATCGTGCTATTTCTGCCTTAGTTGTGATTGAGACTGTATTCTGTATTTTCACCTCCACTCGGAGTGTATATACTGTACATGTACCTTATATTGTTAGATGTTGTGATCTAGGACAACGTTCTACCGCCGACACTGCGGCGTAGGCTGGACGTACCCACTTCTCGTGCCCTTACTCTAGGGTGCGGGTCGTGACAAGATGTGCAAATGATGCTTGTGAGTGGAGAATTCATGGGAGTGTTTTTTGTGCTCATGGGAATTTTGTATTGAAGAAGTATGCGTCTGACCATTCAAGAGACTGGTGTTGAGGTGGACAGCAATAAACAAGCTACTGTTACATGGCTTACAAACAGATATATACACAAGTTCAACAATAAACAAGCTACTATGTTTAGAAGAATGCTCATGGTAAGGTTCCATGAGAAGAGAGAAAGAATGGGAGCTCATGATGGGGTCATTGTTCCTAAAGTAATGAAAAAACTGGAAGAAGTCAAAGAGGGTGCAAGAAAATGTCTTGTTATTACTTTTGGATTCAATAAATTTGAAGTGAGCCAGAGAGGATTTAATAAGGCAGTGGACTTGGAAGCAAAGACTTACAACTGTAGAGAATGGAAACTCACATGTATTCCTTGTGAGCATGCAGCTGCATGTATTAAGAAGAAGAGACACTCAATTGAAGACTATGTAGATAAGTACTACCACAAGTCTACCTACTTGAAGGCTTATGCAGAGGTGATGAATCCTCTTTCAATGAGAAATCTAAGACAGCTTCAAAATGTTGTACCTATGATACCCCCCTGTGATCCATATCCAAACCGGGAGAAGGAAAAAAGAAGAGAAAGAAACAAGATGATGAAAGAATGTCTAAGAAGGAAGCTGGAAAAGTCATGACTAGAGCCACTATCACCTGCGGCAAGTGTAAGCAGTTAAGACATAACTCAAGAGCATGTCCAAATCCTTTTAAGGAAAAGGTGGCAGTGCCAAAAGGCAAACCAGGTAGGCCTAAGCTCCCTAGGTCAAATCTGCATGCGTGTCATGGTAATCCAACACCTCATTTTGAAGGAAATGTAGACCATAATTTTGAAAGTGTTGCAAGGGGGAGAGTGTTACATCCAAAAGGTCAGTTCTGATACATGGCTTTTTAATTATTTGTTACTCATTTTAAAATTTGGTATTTTAATTATTTGTTACTTATCTTTTCATAGGTTGTAGACAAGTAAAGGATCTTTATCATTTTGGTGACCCATTTTGAAAGTTGGCAATGATGAATTCGAGTTATGCGGGTATAAGGATATGTGTGGCAATGATGAATTAGGATGCTATTTGTTGATATAGCTGTAGGGTGCTCCGTTTGTAAGGAGCAAATGATGAACTTTGTGGGGTGCTTTGTCTGTGGGGTGCTCTGTTTGTGAGGAGAAAATGATAAATTTTGTTGTCCCTACCTCATTTGGTCATGCTACATGTTGCTATCCCTAAATCCTTTACTCACTAACTCTTTTGAGCCACTATCCCTATGGAATTTTGTCATGCTACATGTTGCTATAAGATACAGGTTCCTAATTCTTCTTCATTTCATCTTCTTTCTTAAGAATTTTTACTTCATGTCATCAATTCTAAATCTTATTTCTTTTTTCTCTGCAGTATACAAGCATGTGGAAGCAAATTGTGGATGTTAGGTTGCTGCTGGCATGTGGAAGACATATTTTGGATGAAGAAATATGTGTTTATATTTTGGATGTGTTCATATTTTGGATGAAGAATGTTGTTGAACAAATGGATGTGTTCGAATTTGATGTGAATCTTATTATACTGCTGATGGATCTGTTTATATTTTGGATGAAGAATATTGTTGAACAAATGAAAATGTTGTTAACCAAATGGGATGTGTTTATATTGTGCAGTTTATGTTTTGGATGAAGAATATTGATGAACATGGAAGTTTATATTTTGGTCTTTAGTGAACTCTAATTTCTTCAGATTTTGCAATGTGCAGTTTATATTTTGCAATGTAATTGGATGTGTTCATATGTGCAGTTTATATTTTGCTATGTATTTGGTGAACTCTAATCTGAAATGATCATATGTGCAGTTTATAAATGATCATATGTGCACTTTATATTTTGTAATGTATTTGATATGTGCAGTACATTTTGGAACTGGAATGCAAATTTTATTTGAAACTGGAATTGTAAACCTTGGTAAAAATTTCTTTTCATCACATGTATTCCTCATACAAATAACTTAAACATTACTAAACATGTCAAAAATTCAAAAATAAATTGCTAAACATGTATGTTAAAGCATGGTCTTGGTTCAGTTGCTGCCACCGCCACTATCGATTCTCTAGGAATAGGTTGTAAACCTTGGCCTGGGTGCTCCTTTAATTCTTTCATTAAATTCCACATTATAGTTTGATAATGTTCTAAAAGTTTCTCATCCTCCCAAAGTAGAAAACCACAAGAATTTGTCGAAAAATTTACACACTCGTAGAATCTTCTTTCAGGGTTTGTTGTTGTCCATGAAGTCTTCAATGGACTAATTAATCCACAATGGCAATAAATTGTTCTTCCACAATTTCTATTTGGACGTCTTAAGAATGAAGATTGTGAGCTACTGGCCATAATTTGCAGTTGGATATGAGATCTGTAAGTAAGAAAAAGCTTCAATACATTAAATGGGAGCAAATAAGTAAAAAAAAACAAAAAGGAAGATAAAAAAATAATGTTATTTTTCCAACAAACTGGTCGAAAAATTAGAAAATAGAAAGATTTGGTAGTGTCTTTCAAAACCATCCTATACATAGAGAATGAAAGGGAGCCACATTGTTAACGTTAGGTTCTAAGGGTTATTTTGGGTAGTGCATAATTTACTTTACCCAAAAACTTGCTGCTAACGGCTATTTCTAACGTCTCTTTGACGGGAAGGGCCATTATAAGCAAAATAGGTTGGGCGGGAGGTGTAAACTGCTTAGATTTTCTAAAAGGTCTTATTTTACGAACGAGGAAAATCTAAGAAGGGTTTAAATGCACTTTACCCCCAAATCCATCTCCAACCAAACATAGGATTCCATGAATTTGACTCCAAATCCATAAAATCCTAAAATCCAACTCCAAATACAGTTTACCAAATAGGCCCTTAGACTTGTTTAGAAAGAGAGCAAATATAAGTTCACGAAGCACAGGATATTATACGCAAAAATTTTCCTTGGCGTGGACCAAGCAAAAAAAAATGTTCACCCCATTATAGTAAAACGGTGTTACAATTAATATTTTCTTCTATAGCACATTAAAGGAGTACCAACATATATATACGTTTTCATTTCGTGAGTTGATCACAATGAAACAAACTCACCGACAAAATTAAACACGACCTTACAATTGATACACTGTTAATGGAGCAACTTCGTCACTCTTCTCTCGGATATATGCTACTAGTGAGTAGTTGTAATATCCTGACATTTTTCTATATAACTACTTGATTTTTAAAATTATTTAAATATATAATTAATATATTATAAATTATTTATAAAACATATTTATAGGATAAAGATAATTATTTGATAACCTTAAATTCTTTTGAGGTAGGAGGACTATTTCTCCTACGGCTGTTGAGGTAGGAGGACTATTTATAAAACATATTTATAGGATAAAACATATTTATAGGATAAAGATAATTATTTGATAACCTTAAAACATAGGTTTTCTTCAACAGCCGTAGGAGGACTATTTCTCCTACGGCTGTTGAAGAAAACCTCTGTACTTCCTCCGGGTCATGCTGCAGGCTGTGCTGCTTCCCCCTCATCTTCCTGCCCACTTTTTCTCCCCCGACTCTACACTTGAGCTGGATGTCATATGTGGCTGAGAGAGTCAAATAAAAAGAAGGAAAGTAGGGAGGAGCAGATTGGTTCAGAGCCATGGTGGAGGAGAGGAGAAGGAAGATGCTTGATCAGAACGAATGGCTCAGAACACAAGTCAAGATTCATTCTAGCATAAATTAGTGTGAATCATCTATGTTCTTATCGTATATAGTATCTGAAGGACGTAACAGAATCAAGATGAACTCACTAATGTAATACTAAGACATCATCTACTACTATATAAGATATAGTGATAGGTTGTCGTATCATCATTGCCGAGGGATGAGGGTCGGAGGACAGGCAACTTTATCTACGGCTACATAGTTTCTGCCTCGCCAGTCGAATGGCTGCAGGGACTATGTCCTGATCACCATGTCGTACCGTAGACTAATGCAAATGGAGCTGAAAAAATATGCATAAACCAAACCAATATATAATGCACACCAATTATCCAAGAATCACATAGACCAAATATGCACATACGAATTTAATGCACGCCAATTATCCAAGAATCATATAGACCAAACCAAATTAATATAAAATAGACATCAATTATCCTGAAGAACGTAACAGAATCAAGATGAACTCACATAATGTAATACTAAGACATCATCTACTACTATATAAGATATAGTGATAGGTTGTCGTATCATCATTGCCGAGGGATGAGGGTCGGAGGACAGGTAACTTTATCTACGGCTACATAGTTTCTACCTCGCCAGTCAAATGACTGCAGGGACTATGTCCTGATCACCATGTCGTACCGTAGATCAAATGCAAATAGAGCTGGAGCCAAAATACAGAAACCAAAATACAGAATCAAATCCCTGGGACGGATGGCTCAGAACACAACCAACCGGAGAGGATACTCTGAGAGATCCATCTGAGTAGGACGTATACTCTGAGAGATCACCTTTACAAGAATGATATCAGTAGCGGGATTGAGTGCTGGAGGGGATACTATCAGAGTATACGTCCTACTCAGATGGGTCTCTCACCGTTACTATTTTTTTCTGACAGCATGGTGGATGTGCTCCGTCAACAGAATCTGGCTCCGAGCCAAAACTTTGCCCCAGAGCTCAAGTGGACATCCTTCGTGTAGAGCTCGAGTGAGAGGTTCCTGACAGCAAGGTGGTCTCCTTTGTCAAAGTATCCGTGCTCGTCCCACAACCAATGTGGGATGAGCACGAATACTTTGACAAATGAGACCACCATGCTGTCAGGAACCTCTCACTCGAGCTCTACACGAAGGATGTCTACTTGAGCTCCGGGGCAAAGTTTTGGTTCGGAGCAAGATTCTGTTGACGGAGCACATCCACCATGCTGTCAGAAAAAATTAGTAATGGTGGGAGACCAATCTGAGTAGGACGTATACTCTGATAATATCTCCTCCAGTACTCAATCTCACTACTGATATCATTCTTGTAATAGTGATCTCTCAGAGTATACGTCATACTGAGATGGATCTAATATTCTCTCTTGTTGGTTGTCGTATCATCATTGTCGAGGGATGAGGGTCGGAGGACAGTACAAATAGTCTAATACAAAAACAACTCAATAAGTAGTCCAATACAAATAGTCTAATACAAAAATAACCCAATACCAATAGTCCAATACAAATAAGTACTAATAGATAATGAGAACCACGCTGCTCACGCAAACGCTCAGTGATACGTTCACGCATCCACCTTAAAAAAGCGAGATTTTTGGCGCGAGGAGAGACGTCGTCCCTTGCAAGGACTGCATGAAGAGAACTCTCGGTCTCACTAGCTACCGGTGCTGGATGAATAGAACTCCCGGTCTCACTAGCAACCGGTGCCACTTCCTCCTCAACTGTAGGAGGAGCCACCTCAGCATTCACTGTTTTCTTCAAACGATGTGCCGCTCCTCGGGTCATGGGTGCCATCTGGTAAGATCGATAGTCACAAATAATATAATTGTAACATAAGCAAGCTAACTAAAGGAACCATCATGTAATTTGAGTACATTTTCGAAAGCCGATAAAGTATAAAAATTCGATTTTTTGCCAAGTGTGAGAACGGATGGCTCAGAAGACAACCCAAGATTCATTCAAGCATACATTAGTGTGAATCATCTATGTTCTGTACATATGGTGTAGTATATATTCTTATCGTATCTAGTATCTGAAGAATGTAACAGAATCAAGATGAACTCACATAATGTAATACTAAGACATCATCTACTACTATATAAGATATAGTGATAGGTTGTCGTATCATCATTGCCGAGGGATGAGGGTCGGAAGACAGTCAACTTTATCTACGGCTACATAGTTTCTGCCTCGCCAGTCGAATGGCTGCAGAGACTATGTCCTGATCACCATGTCGTACCGTAGATCAAATGGAGCTGGAACTGGAGCCAAAATACAGTACTACTTTACCATGTCGTACTATTTTACTCTCTCTCTCCTTCCCTCCTCCGGCGCTCTCACTCTCTCCGGCGCTCTTACACTACTAATTCTTATGTGTTTTAAGTGTGAGAACGGATGGCTCAGAACACAATCCAAGATTCATTCTAGCATACATTAGTGTGAATCATCTATATTCTGTATACATATCGTGTAGTATATGTTAACCTTATCGTATCTAGTATCTGAAGGACGTACGTAACAGAATCAAGATGAACTCACTAATGTAATACTAAGACATCATCTACTACTATATAAGATATAGTGATGGGTTGTCGTATCATCATTGCCGAGGGATGAGGGTCGGAGGATAGGCAACTTTATCTACGGCAACATAGTTTCTGCCTCGCCAGTCGAATGGCTGCAGGGAACATATACACCATGAATCCAAACCCCATATATACGGCAACATACTTTATCAGAAGCACACAACTGATAGAACTCGTACTGTCCTTGAGACAGTGAACATATACACCATGAATCCAAACCCCATATATATTCACATTTACTAATCCAAACACCACCAACTAATGGAATACCCAATATGGATAACACATTATTTAGCCAATATATAAACTCAGATGAATTTGAGAAGCAAAGCCACCCGCCGCCCCCGACCAAAGCCCGCCGCCCAGTAGTTCGGTTGCATATATATATGAAGAGTGCTTATGGGTGTGCGTCGGTTGCAAATAGCCCCGACGCACCCGCCCCAAGCCAGCCGCCCAGCCCCCAACCCAAGCCAGCCGCCCAGCCCCCGACGCCGCCGCCCCAAGCTAGCCGCCCAGCCCCCAACCCAAGCCAGCCGCCCAGCCCCCGACGCCTCCGTCCCAAGCCCACCGCCCAGCCCCCCAACCCAAGCCAGCCGCCCAGCCCCGACGCCCCCGCCCCAAGCCAGCCGCCCAGCCCCCAACCCAAGCTAGCCGCCCAGCCCCCGACGCCCCAACCCCAAGCCCACCGCCCAGCCCGTCGCCCCAAGCCCACCCGCCTCCCAGACCCCCGACGCCCCCGCCCCAAGCCAGCCGCCCAGCCCCCGACGCCCCAACCCCAAGCCAGCCTCCCAGACCCCGACGCCCCCGTCCAGCCCCGACGCCCCAACCCCAAGCCCGCCTCCCAGACCCCGACGCCTCCGATCCAAGCCCACTGTCCAGCCCCCGCCCCAAGCCAGCCGCCAAGCCACGGACGGCCCAGCCCCAATCGCGCCGCCCAGACCCTATAACCGAGAGAGAGAGAGGAGAGAGAGAGAGATCGAGAGAGAGAGAGAGAGAAGGGGGGTTACCTTCGGAAGAGAGAGAGGAGAGGACGTCGACGCCGACGACGATACCGACGCCGATCACCAAAGCCGACACCGGCGAGAGGAGTGAAGAGGGAGAGAGAGGAGAGAGAGGACGGGAGGGAGGGGAAGGGGGAGAGAGAGAGCGAGAGAGAGAGGCGAGAAGAGGAGAGGGAGGAGAGAGAGGAGAGGAGACGAGGAGAGAGAGAGAGGAGAGGAGAGGAGAGAGTGAATTTGGGGGGAATGCCAAAAGTTTCCCCCGCCTTTTTATTTAAGTCTGGAACGCTCATTTAGCGACGGATTCGCGACTACGAAAAATCCGTTGCCAGGTAGTCGCTATTATCGATTATCCGACTGAATATCCGTCGCTACGTAGTCGAAGATATGTCCCGCCAATTATATACACAATTCCCGCCAAATAAACGACTACGTGGCGACGATCGAATATCCGTCGCTATAACACCGACACACTAGCGGATTGGCGACCTTTCCTGCCCCTAAATTTAAAAAAAATGGCAAATGTTTGTGGTCGGTAATCAGTCGCTGAGCGGCCACGAATCCGTCGCTACTACCGACAGAATAATTCCGTCGCTAAACCTCCGTCGCTAAATGAGCGTATTTTGGTAGTGAATGTCCATGTCGCATGTTTTATGCGCGGGCCCTTCTCTGTTATTTTTTGGCATAGTTGATGCTCTTTTCGTCTTCACTGAACTACTCAAGTTATGTGTGATGAATCTACATGAGCTGTGCTGTAGGGCTGCATGAATCACTACTAAAATCTGCTATAATAGCGACGTATATTAGCGACGGCGGAAAAAGCGTCGCCGATAATTGACTATAGCGACTCCTAGTGCTACACGTCGCTGACCGTCGCTGAGTAGCGACGTTCAGCGACGTAGTGTTTATTACATCGCTGAATGGCGACGTTTTGCGACGAATATTTATTTATGTCGCTGTATTGCGACGTTTTGCGACGTAAATTTTATACGTCGCTGACGTATTTCATATAAGGTTACTGGCCCGATCGAAATCATAATTTTTTATCCCAAATTATTTTGTTCCCGCTCGATCCCCTTCTTCCCCTCTCCCTCCGACGAACCCTCCCCTCCGGCGACCCCTCCCTCCGACGACACCCTTCCCTTCTCCCCCCCGCCACCCCCGCTCGCCCGCTGACCCCTCCCTCCGGCGATCAGCCTCTCTCCTCCGACGAAGTCTCCTTCCTCGCCGTCTTTCTCCTCCGACGAAGCCACCCTTCTCGCCGCCTCCATCCTCCGACGAAGCCACCCTCCTCAGGTAAACCCTAACCCTAGCCCTAGCTATCTAGACACAGACACGGACACGAGAACCCTAACCCTAGCTGGGGTGGTCTTGCTGTAGAGGGGGGGAGGGAGGGGTGGGGGTGGGTGCAGGGGGGTGTGGGCGGTCTTACTGTCGAGGGGTGGAGGAAGGGGTGGGGGTACCCGGGGGTGGGGGGGTCTTGCTGTCGAGGGGGACAGGGTTGGGGTGGGTGCAGGGGTAGGGGAAGGGTGGGCAGGGGTTGGGGGAGGGGGGGTAGGGGAGGGAGGGTCTTGCTGTCGAGGAGGGTAGGGGGGAGGGGGGCAGGGGTGGGTGGGTGCAGGGGTAGGGGGGAGGGGGGCAGGGGACAGGACCTTAACCCTATTTCGGACACGACTCTGTGACACAGGACACAGGAATATATGCCCCTAGTAACCCATTCGAATGTTTTTCATATATATTGTATTGATTACTTATCTCTGCTTAGTAACTTGTACATGTTAATTAATAACAATGTTTTTCTAATAGAGGCTTTACAGTATTGACATATCTGAACACTCCCTCCAAATTATTATGATAAGGCGAAGTCTTTGGAACAGTTGCTTAGAGTCATTAGGTCTCGCAATGAGATAACAAATATGAGACTCTGATACTTTACACTTCTGTCTCGTTTGGTTCGCCGAAAGAAATGGAAAGGAAATCAATTCCTTGTATTTCCTTTCCTTTGGAAATTACAAATCCCATTGATTTTGCTTTCCGATATTTGAAAATGTCAAGGAAATCGAAAAGAAAAGCGGATACTTCAATGTGGAAAAGTGCTTCCTTGATTGGATGGATCGAACCATTTTTTCACCTAATTATCCTTCCATTGGGAGTCACTTTCCTTTCTTCCTCATTTCCTTTGGCACCCGAACTTACGAAAGCAATGACTTTTCTTTTCCAACTCCATGTTTTCGCGAACAAACGAGGCCTATGTTCTTAAGTAGTCTTTGGTACGCCAAGAAGAATATCGATAGGCTGCAAAAATAGTAGCATATTCTAACTCTAACTCATTTCATGCGTGAGTTTGTTTTTGTAACTCGCTTGTCCAACAAAATGTTCTTAGTCGCTAGATAACACTAAGTTAGAGATGTTCCTAGTCGCTAGATTAGGATATTAGTTTAGATTAAGATATTAGTTTATGTTAGAAGGAACTGCCTGTAGCTGCATCGTAGCTGCAGGAATATGAGAGTTATTAGATGTTAAAGTAGGATATTAATTTATTAGTTAGGATAGAGATTTATTAGTTATTTTTATAACCGTGATATGTTAAATGCCTGCAGCTGCATCGTAGCTCAGGGATATGACTGAGAGGGTGACATGGTTGTCACATTAAGGGTCTTTGAGGAGGTGACATGTTGTGAACATGTATATCCTTATAGTTCTCATACTATAAGGATATATCTTTTCACAATATGTCACCTTGTCAAGACCCTTAATGTACCAACCATGTTATCGCGGTATTGGTATTGGGATACCAATAGCGATAAGGTAATGGGTACCAATAGCGATAAGGTAAAGTGTACCAACTTAAGGTATTGGTATTGGGATACCAATAGCGATAAGGTAAAGGGTACCTTGGTAGGTAATGACTAGAAATAGGATATTTGACTTAGATTTGACCTTGTTTGACCAAGGTTAACTATTTTGACTGAAAGTCAAAGTAGAATCAACATCTGACCTAGATTGGACTAAGAGTTGACAAAGTCAACTATAGGTCAACCCTTGACCTACTTTGACCTTGTTTGACTTTGTTTTGACTTAGCTTGACCTTGTTTGACTTAGTACAACCTAGTTTGACCTAGATTGCATATCATTGTTATTAGTAACTGTCCGCTACTAATGTGTGTCCCATAATAAGACATAATATACGAATTTGTGCCTATTGGATAATGTGTGTCCATCTTTGCAGATTATTTCCAAATGGATATGAATTACTACTTGCGGAATCATTCATGGATGTACAATCGTCGTCCTGATGATATGTGTGGTATGCGGGATGAATACATAGCGAGAGTAGAGCAGTTCCTACAGTTTGCTAAGGCGTTCCCTCAGTACATGGACGACACCAAAATTAAGTGTCCGTGTGTGAAATGTCATAACGTGAAATATTATCCAGAAGTGGAAGTGACATATCATTTGTACTCGAGAGGTTTCACGCCTAATTACTATCAGTGGACCGCACACGGAGAACTTGTATCTTTAGCATCAGAGCCGGAGCCTTATGTTGAGCCGTATATGCATGCGGGACCTAATTTTGTTTCAGATAATCATGCATACGATGATGGGTGCGTGAACATGGTTTTCGACGCTGCAGAGCCTAGTTTCGTTCATGATGCAGCTGAGGAGGCACCGAAGTCGATGCTGCAAAGTTCATGGAGTTGCTGAAGAATGCAAGGACTCCATTGTATCCTGGTTGTGAGGATCATTCACCGTTGGAGGTGGTTACAAGACTGTTGAGCATTAAGTCAGATTTTAACATGTCGCAAGAATGCTACAACCGAGTGTTGGAGTTTATTATAGAGATCTTGCCGGCGGGTGCTAAGTTACCTAAAGACTTCTATCGGTCTAAGATGATGGTGAGATCGCTCTGGATGGGATACGAGAAAATCGATTCTTGTCACAATGGGTGCATGCTGTACTACAAAGACGACAAGGACGCAGATGTGTGCAGATTTTGTGGTGCTGATCGCTATAAGACAACTAGTACAGGAAGGTCTACCGGTGCAAGAAGACCGACCGATTCAATGTATTACTTGCCTTTAACGTCGCGGTTGCAAAGATATTTATGGTGAAAGAGGCGGCCGAAAATATGAGTTGGCACATGTGAGAACAGATTGAAGGAGTGTTGGATCACCCATCCGATGGAGAAGCGTGGAAGCACTTTGATCGAGTGTATCCTGATTTTGCTTCAGATCCGTGTAATGTCAGGTTGGGGCTATCTTCTGACGGTTTTACTCCTTTTGGTCTTTCGGGATCCCAGTATTCGTGCTGGCCTGTGATTGTCACTCCGTATAACCTACCGCCTTGGATGTGCATGAAGACCCAGTACATATTTCTAACCGTTATAATTCCTGGTCCGAACAATCCCAAGAGGAACATTGATGTGTACTTACAGCCTTTGATAGATGAGTTGAATCAGTTATGGAAAGTAGGCGCTAACACGTACGATGTTTCCAGGAAGTAGAATTTTCAGATGAAGGCAACCCTTATGTGGACCATCAACGACTTTTCGGCCTATGGAATGTTATCTGGATGGAGCACTCATGGCCGTCTCTCATGTCCGTATTGCATGGCCCGTAGTAAGGCTTTCCGCTTGAAATACGGAGGAAAACCATGCTTCTTTGATTGTCATCAGCAATTTCTGCCAAAAGATCATCCGTTCAGAAGGAACAGGAATGTATTCCGTGCCGGCGTTGTAGAGAAGGGTGATCCACCGCCAAGGTGGTGCGAAGCCACGATATGGGAGGAGGTTAGAGATTTTCCAAGTGCTATCGAAGATCCTACAACTGGGTTCAAGTACGATAGATTTGGTAGAGATCATAACTGGACAAAGAGGAGTATATTCTGGGATCTGCCATACTGGAGTACCAATCTGATCAGACATAATCTTGATGTCATGCATATTGAGAAGAATGTGTTTGATAACATAATTAATACTGTGATGGACGTAAAGGGAAAAACGAAAGACAATCCCAAGGCCAGGTTGGACTTAGAAGAAATGCAAACGCCCTGCGTTGCATTTGATAGAGCAGAATGGAAAACAGTTCATGCCGAAGTCAATTTTCTCGCTGGACAAGAAGGATAAAGTGAGACTTTGTCGGTGGATCCAGGGCCTAAAATTTCCAAACGGATATGTGTCAAATATGAGAAGATGTGTCGATCCGAAGGAAAACAAATTGATGGGTATGAAGAGCCACGACTGTCACGTATTCATGGAGAGGTTAATTCCGATTGCATTTTGGGAATTCTTATCGCAGGCATGTTTGGGATCCATTGACGGAGCTTAGCATATTCTTCAGGGATCTTTGTTCTAAGAAATTGCTCGTTGATCGTCTAGAAAAGCAAGAGAAGGATATTACGGTAATACTATGTAAGCTAGAGAGGGTATTTCCTCCTGGATTCTTCGACTCTATGGAGCATTTGCCGATTCATCTATCCTATGAGGCACGTGTTGGTGGACCTGTCGAATATCGATGGATGTACCCGTTCGAGCGACATTTGAATCACCTAAAAAGAAAGGTAAAAAATAAGACACGGGTCGAGGGTTCTATTTGTGAAGCCTATGTTCTCGAGGAGATTACAAACTTTTGTTCGATGTATTTCAAGCCTCATGTTACAACTAATAGAACGAGAGCTTCCAGAAACGACGACGGAGATCATGAAAGTAATGATACAATACTGAAGGTATTCAATGCTCCAGGAAAGCCATCGGGTAAAATAAAGAAGAGATATCTGAACGATGATGAGCTAAGGGCTGCTCAGGTGTATGTATTACTCAACTGCGAAGAGGAGGAAGTAGAGAAACTGGAGGGGTAAGTAATTAATACGTCAACATTATTTTAATAGTGTTGATCATTATACTATTACATTAATTGTACGATGTTGTTTTCAGCATATTTAATGATGATGTGAGGTCAGATAGGCCACACATAACAGAAGAAGAACTAGAACAAGAAATGAGGCATTATTTTCCATCATGGTTGAGTGCATATGTAAGACTTGAGAACTCTGTAATTACCTTTCTGTATATGCACTTGATTGAGAATGAGCTTAATTTCTTCTTTCGTGGTATTTAGGTCGATCGATCATACGCAAGACTTGAGAATGAGTCTATTAGAACGCTAGCCAAGGGACCAATTTATGCTGCAAAAATATGGCCAAGCTACTGTGTTAATGGGTTTAGGTTCAAGTCAACAACTTGCCCGATCAGAGACAACTTTATGGATCTCGACTCCACCAAAACAGCTGTTTGTGTATCAGATCTTCGAACTACAAAGATGTTGATACGGGCAACGATTTCTATGGCGTGCTACGAGAGATCATGGAGCTGACATATAGTTATGGAATAGAGCCTGCTAAGATTGTGTTATTCAGGTGTGATTGGTTGGATCCAATTGAAGGTCAAGGTTAGAAAGTAGACAAGCATGGTCTTGTTGATATAAACTATCGGCGTCGATATCAAGCCTATGAACCATTTGTTCTATCAAGTCAGGCTCAGCTCGTGTACTTCACAAGTTATCCTAAACGGGGAACAACAAGGTCGGACTGGTGGGCAGTATGCAAGACCAAAGCTAGAAATACCTTTGAGGTTGATATATAGCTTATCAAGAGGATGAACTACCTCTTGTAAAAATATTATAGAAGTGGACACGACGGAAGTTCCTCATTACACATCTAATTATGTAGAAGAAGTAGAATTATCTGAAGAGGAAGATGCAGATAAAAGTGAAGATGTAGAGAGGAGGAAGAAGAAGAAGAGAAGAAGATGAAGATGAGCTAAATAAACTAGATAAATTTTCAGAAGAGGATTAAATCTGTGATGTCTATCATATAAATATGTATTTTTGTAATAATAAATCTGTGACACTTTAGTGACACTTCTTTTATCTGTGACCATAATATTTTTCAAAAATCTGTGATGTCTACCATATAAATATGTATTTTTGTTTTATTATCATATGTTATTATCAGGTATGACTAGACCAGGAGGACGACGCAGAGGATTTTATATTAGGCAGTCCCGTCAACCTCGGCCTGGGGATGGAGAGGGCAGTTCCGTACCCTCATCCTCATCTTCGAGTACGCCAGTATACCATTCTGTTCTCGGTCCATTACCAGGACAGGGCAGTTCCAGCAGGTTGGCGACTCCTCCCTCGTCGTCCAGCATTCCTGATCCCGCATCTAGCATTCCTGATCTCGCGTCTAGCATTCCTCCTGCCGACGGCTCCATGTGGGGAGCCGATGCCGAGCATATGGAGGACGGCGATCAGACTGATCCGGCCTAGGCAGGAGGTGAGAGCGACCCTCCATGCGCTCCCCCGGGCGAGAGAGATTAGGACGGACAGGCCTACGAAGTAAGTTAATTAGTTCATATATATTTCTCAAATGATTATATGTACATATATATTCATGAGAATTATTGTATAGATATCGGCCTCCTGCAGTACAGAGACAGTTGGAGGTATTTCTGAGGCAGAACTATGGTGGGCCTTGGATTAACTACTCAGATGCTCCCGCAGATAGGAAGGCCTTTTGGTTCGTCCACTTCAAGATAAATTTTTTTTATTTTTAAAATTTAATAATCATTTGTGTATATTATACATCTTTTCTATTTTACTTCTTGTAGAGGACCTATTTCTATCCACCACACCGGACGGCGAAGATCGAGGGCCAATTTTCTGCCGTCGCAGGCAAGCTCATCTGTGATGCAATCCACGACCAGAAGTCTCGTGATCGCTCCAGAGAGCCGATCCAGGGTTGGATTACATCAGAGCAGTGGACTGCGATGAAGGCTAGATTCAGCGAGCGCAGGTACCAGGAGCGGTCTGAGAAGGCCAAGGTGGCACGGTCGAGCGCCGGTAAGTGGTGTGGTGGCTCCATTTCGATGACGGAGCATTTTTGTCGTCTGGTACGTTTCCTATGACGGATATTAATTTTATATAGTTCGATAGAATGTTTAATACTAATAATAGATAATTATTTTAACAAGTAAAAAAGGGTGAGGACCCCAACATGGTGACCGTCTTCCTGGTCACCCATCGGAGGGCTGGAGAGTTCATTGACGAGAGAGCGACGCAGGCATATGTACGTTCTATTCTTTATAATTTACTATAATTTAGAAAACAGGAAAATAGATATCAATATAGACTTTAGTAAACACTTACACGTTAGCAAATATTGTTCTAGGCCGAGTTTGTTCGGCTACAGGAGGAGGCGGCTGCTGCTGCTAGTGCACCAGCAGAAGGAGGGGCTGGTACTTCCTTCCAGCCGCCTACAGCTCTATCGCCGGACGACCTCTGGATGACCGCCGTTGGCGGTCTTCAGAAGGGTACGTACTACGATACGGGATCCTACGGTGCGTATTTGGCTTCGGAGTCATCTCGGGCCCCCTCTGTCAGTGCGCAGTCTCCGGCTTCGCAGGCATCGTCACGAGCTCAGGATATTCATCGTCAGATCGACGAGCTGCGTCGCGAGTTGCAGCAGCAGATTTCTGATACGGTCGAGCGACGATCCGACCCTCCGATGATCACCGAACGATTTAATGCGGTCGAGCGCAGTATACAGGAGCTGATGACTTTGCAGCAGGCTACAACTGCCAGCTTGCACACGCTCACCGAGTCTATGTAGTGCATAGAGCGTAGACAGGTCGAGCTGGAGGGTTCACAGAGGACCATGTCTGCCTCACTCACTCAGGTATCGGCTTCGATTAAGGAGAGTACTCAGAGGATGGTGAGTACCCTTGCTGCGCATGGTGAGCGACTGCGAGAGGAGCAGATACGTCCTCCCGGTCCATCGACGACGCTGACTCCAGACATTATACTACCTCCTACTGCCCCTACGGTGCAGCTCACACAGGAGCAGTATGAGTACATGCTATCCCAGATGCGCGGCAGGGGTCCTCAGTGATCCAGTAGATTTTTTTATCATCTTTATATTTATTGGCCCTATGGGCCCATTGACCGTTCTGTACACTGATTTTCATTATTATTTGACTCTGTTGGACATGTATGTTTGTTGGACATGTATGTTTGTGATATTTAATTTGTTGGTATTTTCATTGAGTACATATATGATATTTAGTTGTAGACTGTTATGATGGGAGACTGTTATTCATCTATTAGTTATAGACTGTTATGATGGGAGACTGTTAATTGTGATGATATCTGCGACGGGGATGACAAATATACCTACGCTGGGTTATAAGCGATGATGATATACAAAGGAGGTGCTGCCCAAATTTTAAAAAAATATAATGTGTATTTTTGTGATGATGTGTGTCCGTGTTTACAGTGAATGTGAAATACAGTGTTCGAAACCATCGACAGTTCGATACTGTTGTATGTTTATCTTGGATAGAAAGAGCAACAGTTCAGGGTGTACTTCTGAGAGCTTCATTTTTACGTCCTTCACTTTCTCGGGACGTCGTAAAGGATCCCGAGAAGGTGAAGGACGTGAAGAGGAAGCTCTAAGAAGTGCACCCTGAACTGTTGCTCTTTCTATCCAAGATAAAACATAGAACAGTAAGCGAAACTGTCGATGGTTCGAACACTGCACTTCACACACACTGTAAACACAGACACACATCATAACAAAAATACCATTATATTTTTTTAAATTTTTTTTATAAAATCTGCGACGTATAGCGACGTTCTGCGACGTACAGCGACGGAACGTACACGTCGCTATACGTCGCCAAATAGTGACGTAACTCACTATCCGTCGCTATACTGCTGACGTGGCATATGACCACCTGAGAGCTTACGTCGCTAAATTTGTACCTAGGCATCGCTAAAGTGCTCACGTGGCTGCCATGCTATGCCATATATATAATGTTGACCGTGTCGCTAAGTGGTCGCCCTACGTCGCTATATTGGCGACGTATGCTTACGTCGCTATCCGTCGCTAATTTTACGACATCTAGCGACACTACACGTGACGTCGCAAACAGCGACGTTCTACGACGAAATTGTCATCTGCGACATGTCTATACGCGACATCCAATTTCGTCGCTAAATACGTCGCTAATAGAAATTAGCGACGGATTTCCCTTATTTAGCGACGTATTCTAACGTCGCTTAAAAGGGGTTATTTTAGTAGTGAATGCCTCATGACTGAGCCGCATGGGGTATGTTTCATGTCTTAGCCGCATGAGAGATGCTTCATGACCGAGCCGCATGAGAGATGCTTCATGACCGAGCCGCATGAGAGATGCTTCATGACCGAGCCGCATGAGAGATGCCTCATGACCGCATAAGCACCTTATGGACTGGGCCGCATGAACGCCCACCTAAGGAGCTGCATAAGCTTGGAAAGCATTGAGTAGTTTTCTCTATGGCTATCTTCTGATCTTCTTTTTTTTTTTCAGTGAAGCTGCCGATCAATCCCTCGGGGAGCTCTTGGTTGGTCAAGCTCAATCTGCCTTGGGTGTGAGGTTCGACAGGTGGTCGAATATGTGACAGCCCAATTTACTAAAAATCAATATGAGGACAGGCTGAGGGACATCAGAAACAATCCTTCTTCTATCTCTTGGGCATGATAAACTCGAAGAAATGGGGCACGCATCTAAAACCCGCATTCTTCTTTGGGGATGCCTTAACTGTAAAGAACTCCAGCGTTCTAGATTTATTTAAAAGCTGGAGTTTTTCTTCCAACGGGATGGCGATTCATATTCCTCAGATGGAGCATCATTTTTCGCTGTCCTGGTTTAATATGCTGCCAATTGATAGAAAAATGGTGGACTTCCTAACTCTAAGCCAGCAGGGGATCTTCGTGGGTGATATTCATTATAACAAAATATCGAGGTCGGTAGTCGCGAGCAAGATACCGGTCAGCCGCTCTGTGATGGGGTTAGCCCCGGGCAGTTTCATAAACGTACAGGGTCCCAACTTTAGGTTATCCCAAGCTGATACTTTTATGAACCAGATTGCTCAAAATGGGTCCTACCCTACTGGTCGGTTGTCACTGCTGAACTGGATGAACCCCACCCCTCCATGGATCAATTTGACATTGTGGATCTTGCGGACATATAAGGAACTCCTGCACGAGATTGGTCTTTATCATGCCATACAGGGCACTTGTTATGGTCTGTCCATAAACAAGAAGCTGTTCATGGCTCTTCTCGAGATGTACAACCGTCGCACGGGGACCTTTTTCACACCTGGAGGGGAACTGGGACTCGCTCTTCATGAGATGCATGAAGTCTCCAAGCTACCCTGGGGAGATGACGTTTTTGAGGCGTATACCCCTACAAATGAAAATTTGAGGAATTGGAACGACGGTTTTCGGGTTTTGTGGCTGTTTACCGGGAATTGCTATGTCACCATAGCACGTGCCAACAAATGTCGAAGAAGAAGAATGATAGCTCAGAAGGGAACCTTTCTCACACCAATACCTGGCTCAGCTACCTGTTTGAACTAGGTACCTCAGGTCGGGTTTTCCCTCGGAGTCCTCGAACCCGGAAGGAAGTGTACAATCAGGTGTTGAACGCTAAGAGGGTTAAAACTGTGGGTGATAGATTCGGGAGCCAATCTGACACCTTTAGTTACTTTTATCAAGATACCCAGATAATGTCTGATAAGGCCTTTCTGGCGGGATTTCTGATGCTGTGGCTGCAAAATTATGTAGTTTCGGGAGGGACTGGTGCTATTGAGATAATCAGCCGTAACCTGATCCTTTCCGCTGTGAAGCTAGTCTTTGGAGGCAGGCTAGCTCTACTCCCCGTCATGGTATGCATCATTCATCGTGGCCTCTATATTTTCTCGTCCAAAGTCATTGCTCGCGATGATTTTGAACGAATCGAGCTGCCCTATCATTATCTGATGGGGTGGCTGTTAATGCATTGCCCGTCTTTGATGAGGCCCAGCCCAGAAGACGACGTGACCACTGATGATGCCTTTATCTACCAGTACCACCGTATGCCCTTGGAGTACTAGCATGCCAGCCTGTCGGATGGTGCTGGCGCGAGTGGATAGATACTCTTTTTTGTGTCTGTTTTCCTTTTATCGACAAAGAAGTAATAGGCGTACATCTTGACGGTACTGCATCTCCCCATTTCTTGTCCGAGAAGATGCTCCGCTGGTTGCAGAACATCCGCCCTGCATACCTGGTGTATCGTAATCGTAACTCCGTCTTTTTGGAGCCTTACTTACCCAGTCGATTCTCTCGGTAATTTGGGTATAGTCAAATGTTCTTGGACAACCCCAGCTCCTGTTTGGGTTTCGAGGGTAGCGTTCTAGACGACATCTGGGCTTGGCATTATTATAGTACGGTTCATACCCGTGCCAGCTTCTCCGTATCTGATGCTAGAGAGTCGGGGCATATTTTGTACATGGCGGCCCTGTACCATATCATGGTAAATAAGCCCCTAGTAATTTTGACCCAAATACCAGCTTCATTACTGGTACTGGTTTGGAAGAGAAGCCCAGAGAGTCCCAGACGAGGACCAAGAAGGGGAAGACAGTTGAAGTGTCTGACTTGGAGTCTATCAACGTGGACGAGGAGGATGACCCTGATAACCTGCTTCCTCCTACAGACAATTTGGTGGCAGATCTGCCCCCTGCTGTGCCTAGTCCTTCACGTAAATGAAGTAGACATGAGTCCTCTGTCGATGACATAACTTACTCCCAAAAATGGGTCGCAATCAGGGCCCGCAAGCCGAGCACTAGGGAGAGAAGTGATGACGTCGAAGCTGTTCTAGAGGTGAATCGAGTTACGACCACCTTTTTTTAGTTCTTTTTTTGAAACATAATCTGATCATATTTTTTTTCTTTATAGGCGTCAGGAGAAGTGAACTCCCCAGAGCCAGCTATCGCCTCTGAGGTTGACCCTGTTATAGCCACCTTAATTGGTGCTACTACTGCCGAGCTTCCTTCCACCACGGTCGTCCCGGTGACGGCTGAGATTCCTCCTGCTGCTGACATCTCCACCAGAGACGATGTGGGCTTTACCGAACTACTCCCCGAGGTTGCTGAACCTCAGCCGGTTGATACCAACCCAGTTGTATCTACTTTCGAAGCAGCTGGGGCAGAGGAAGCAGTGTAAGTGGCTCAGGTGTCGCCGTTGAAGAGGATATGGCGGATGTGAGTGAGCCTCAGCCTCAGGGACCCTCCCCTGGTAAGCTATGTCATGTCTTGACTAGTGAGGAGGTTCATTTGCTCTATTTTCATATCCTTCGGGTTAAGTTGATCGATGGTTGTTCCGGACATACAGGTCCTACTCCTTCACTGCCGACAACGGACATCCTCGCGGGAGAAGTTGCCAGGGGGGATCTAGTGGAAGGAAGTACGCCTCTTCCTCCTCCAACTCATATCGAGGGACCTCTTGTCGGGTCGAGTTCAGGAGGACAAGTAGTGGGACTGCCGGAACGGGAGAAATGGTCCCTGCACCCTCCTCGGTTAATGTGGCTTTATCACCGGAGGTTGATCTTTCTGTACTGCCAAGTCTTCGAATCCTTCAGGCTGCAGAAGAGGAGATGACTGCTATTTAGGCATCTTATCGCTCGGAACTTGCATCCTTAGTGATAGGGAAATCAAGTTCTGGTACATCTTCTTCGCAACCATCTTCAACTCTCTCGGCTACCTCTTCTTTTAACATCGTCCTCATCGGAAGGTCAGGACAAATCGTCGAAGGACGTGATTGAGAGTTTTTACCACCATTTGAAACGAGGGGTCGAAGCTGCCCTGGAAAGAGGGACATCTTTTATACTGGCTCGTCAATGTGCCCACGGTCAATTTGAACTTATCAGAACACTCCCTGGCGGGACAGGGATGGTCGACCTCTTGGAGCCCAAATTAGTAGAAGTTGATAAGCTCGTGGCTCAGCTTCAAGGGCTGCGGCAACTTGATATGTCTTTGGCAATAGATCAAGAGTGTGCCTTCCTTATAACTGCCATGGAAAGGGTAACGACGGTACTGAATACGTCCAAGCCTGCTCTAGTGAAGGACCTTCAAGATCTGTCTTCGAAGTATGATCAACTAAGCCATAGAGGGAGGACTGTTTGGCTCGGGAAGAGGCCGCATCTCGTATGATAGCCGATACCAACGAGCAGATCCTCCAACTTCAGATAAAATTGGCTTCTTTAGAATCTGAGCTCCAGGCCTCCTACAAAGATAAGGAGTTAATTTGCCGGGAGACCGACCAGGTCACCCGAACCTCTGCTGCTCTGGAGTGTGCGCTGAAGAAACTTGAAGACCATTGGCAGGCTCATGCACATCTAGAGGATGCAGAAAAGTTAATTCAAGAGGCCGAGCGCCGGGCCACACTGAGGATTGAATGGTCGACAGCCAAGCTAAAGGATCGGCTCAGAGAACTGTGCATCACCGAACCATAATCGAATTTTTCTCTTATTTATTATTATATCCCTCCACATTTTATGTAGTACTTTTGACTTTAAATGAATGAGTATATTTACCCTATCTTTATTTGTGGTATCTGTTGTGTTTGTACAGTATCTTTGGTGTTATGGTATTTGCCCCTCTGGGGGACTTTATGTGGACCTATTACCCTTGGCATACCTTGGTTTTAGGTATGGATAATAAGTTCGATAGAGAGACCCAACATATTTACTTGAACATGGTAAACATGAGGTTTGATGATAGAACCTTCCTACTCAGAGGTACTGAGGACATGGTAGGGATGGGCCCAATGTAGATACATAGAACAACTCTGGTAAGGTGGACGTGGAAGTTCTATGTATTAGACAAAAGAATGTCATGGAACAACTGGGCTCCAGAGGCATGTGATGATGAAGAAAGAGGTGCATGTACTAGAGGACATAGTACAACATTTGTGGTCAGCTGCGGACATTTGTGGTCAACTATGGACATTGTGGGCCTATTACTCTTGGCGTACCCTGGTTTTGGGTACGAATAATAAGTCGAGAGAAAACCAACATACTTACTCAGAGGTAATGAGGGCGTGGTAAATATGAGGGTTTTACAACGGAGTCTTCCTACTCAGAGGTAATGAGGACGTAGCAGGAGTGGACTCAACGAGGGATACATAGAACAACTCAGAGGTAATATGGACGTGAAAGTTCTATGTAAGGGGTGATTTGTTTGTTATGGAAGAGAAACAACTCAGAGGTGATATCGACGTGGTTGTTTCGAGAATTTTGTGGACCTGTTACCCTTTTTATGCATTGAAAGCGCGGGTAATAGATTCTGAGGAAAATGCTCTTCTAGGGAGGAAGTTCATAGGTATGATCATACATGACTTGCTGCCCAGAAGATGCGATATGAATTCATTTGGGGTGACCAAAATGTAAGTTCAGCGGTACCTAAGGGTACATAACTCAACAATCCGGTTGATTCGGAGGATGTCGTTTAGATATAATATTTCTTTAGGACCTTGCTGTTGACGGACATCATGAGCAAGTCTTCGTTTTGCTTTGCGAGATGGTATACACCATTAGAGAATACAACCTCGATGATAAATAGGCCTTCCCACTTGGGCTGGAACTTGCCGGCGGTTTTATGAGTCATAACCATCGGCCTACGAACTGCCAAAACGAGATCGCCTACTTGGAAGGTTCTCAGTTTAACCTTTTTGTTGAAGGCTCCAGAGATGCATGCTTGATAAAGCTCGATTCGTTGTTTAGCTAACAGGCGTTTCTCATCTAAGGCCTCCAATTCTTGTAGCCGACGACGGTAATTATCATCCGACGTTAGTCGGTAAGTGAGGGCGACGCAGAATGAGGGAATTTGATTTTTTAATGGAAGAACTGCCACACGTTCGTATACCAAAGAGAATGGTGTGTTCCCAGTGGCTGTCCGGACTGTAGTACGGTACGTCCATAAGCATTTGCCAAGCTTTTTATTCCAGTCGCATTTGTTTGAGGATACGAACTTCTTGAGAAGCTTGATTATGGTTTTGTTGAAAGCTTCAGCCAGACCATTAGCCGCCGGGTTGTATGGTGTTGAAGCAACATTCTGGATTTGATGTTTGTCGTAAAACCGATAGAAGGCATGGCTTGTAAACTACGGACCATTATCGTGGATGATCCTTCGAGGTAGTCCAAAGCGATAAATGACGTGATGCTTGACGAAGTTGATCACGTTTGATGTCTTCACTTCTGCAAGCGGAACAGCTTTCGCCCATTTGGAGAAGTAGTCCGTAATTGCGAGTATAAAGCGGTGTCCTCTGGATGAAGGTGGGGTGATTGGACCAATGATATCCATTTTCCATGCCGCAAATGGCCAGGATGCCACCGTCGGATGTAGGATTTTTGATAGTTGGTGTATGAAATCTGTGTGGACCTGATAAGCTTTACATTTTCTTGCATAGTCTATCGTATCTGCTATCATCATAGGCCAGTAATAGCCCATCCGACGAAGGCGGTCTTGTAATTTAGGGCCAGGCTGATGGGCCCCACAAAAGCCATTGTGAGCTTCGCGTACGGCTTCTTTGGCTTCTGTATTTGACAAACACCGGAGTAGCAATCCATTATAGGGTCGTCGATACAGCATTTTTGTCTCTGTATCGTAAAGAATCTAAGAGAACATCTTCTAATAGAAGTGGCTTCTTTTGGATTTTTCGGCAATATACCATAGACTACGAAGTCAATAAATGGAAGTCTCCAGTCCTGTGTTTCGTCGACCGTCAGGGCAGAATAACTCACAACAAATTGTACGTTGTTCTTAGGACAAACCAATTCATGGGCTATTACGTCAACCAAATGATGAGCATGATTTGGAACTGCCAGGGAAGCGATAAGGCCCGCTAGGGCATCGACTTCAATGTTCTGGAGTTTGGGAACATGTTCTATGAAGAACCCTTCCAAGGACGTAATGATGGCGATTGCTATTTGATGATAGGGGATCATGTCTTCATGGCGAACTTCATATGAACCCCGGATCTAATTAACGATTAACTGTGAATCACCATATGCTTCCAGGTACTCTACCCCCAGTTCCTTTGCAAGTCGGAGGCCGATAACCAAGGCGTTGTACTCGACCATGTTGTTTGAACAAGGTTTCGTGAGGGAGTATGCCCGATTGATCACCAATCCAGAGGGAGAAATCAGTACCACTCCGATTCCAACGACGATATTGCCCTTGGGCCCGGTTCTTGAAGCACCGTCGAAGAATATTCGCCAGATGGTATCATGGAAAGCCATATTTGAATTGGCGACCTCGTCTGGAATCTCTTCTATACTCTGGTTACCTCCGAACCTGGATGGGCAGCTAAAAAGTCTGCCAAAGCTTGACCTTTAACAGCCTTCTGCGGGACGAAGATCATGTAGTAGGGGGACAATAATATCGCCCAGGTAGTGAGGCGAGAGCTGAGTGCACCTGGTTTGATCATGAGGACCCTGAGGGGGTTGACTTGTGATATAACATAGATGGTCTGTCCTGTAACATAGTGTCGCGTCTTTTGAATGGCGAACACCAAAGAGAGACACTCCTTCTCCACGGCGGTATATCTATGCTGAGGCCCTATCATTATTTGGCTAAGGTAATAGATAGCTTGTTCATGCCCCGCATTATTATTTTGTGCTAGCAGAGCACCGAGGGAATGCTCCATTGCTCGCACATAAAGCAAAAACGGCTTTCCTGCAACCGGGGCCACCAGGACTAGAGGTTTCGATAAATATTCTTTAATATTGTCAAAGGCACGTTGGCACTCTTCATCCCATACGAACGAGACGCCTTTCTTCATGAGGTGTGTGAATGGATGACATCATCCGGAGAGGTTAGAGATAAACCTCATGATATGCCTCCCTTGAAGGCCTCTGAGCTCACGAAGATTTCTCGGGGGACCCATCTCCATGATTGCCTTTGTTTTCTCAGGGTCTATATGGATACCCTGGGAGGTAATGACAAAACCCAAGAATTTCCTGCTGGATACGCCAAATAAAGATTTGGTGGGATTCATCTTTAAATTGTGTGCTCGCATCAGGTCGAATACTGTCCTCAGATCGTACAGATGATCTTCCTTAGAGCGACTTTTGACGGTGATGTCATCGACGTAACATTCCACTGTCTTACGCAGGTGGTCTCTGAAGATGATACTCATAGCTCGTTGATATGTGGCACCGGCATTCTTTAAACCAAAAGGCATGACTGTGTAGCAGTATACGCCAATCAGCGTTCGAAATGATGTATGCTTTTCATTGTCAGGAAACATCTTGATTTGGTTGTATCCTGAGAAGCCATCCATGAATGACATGCACTCAAAGCTACATATGTTGTCAATCATTATGTCCGTAATAGAAAGAGGGAACTCATCTTTAGGACATGCTTCGTTCAGCTTTTGGAAATCGATACAAATTTGGATCTTTCCATTCTTCTTGAGGACTGGTACGATGTTGGCTACCCAATCTGGATGTTGTTCCTGACGGATGAAGCCGCTGGCTATTAGTTTGTTGACCTCAACTTCGATAGCATTCATGATGTCTGGACGGAACCGTCGTTGCTGTTGCTTGACCGGCTTTACGTTCGGATGAATGTTGAGCTTATGGAGTGCAACCTCAGGGTTTAGCCCTAGCATGTCTTCATAGCTCTAGGCGAACACGTCAATATACTCTCTGACGAGTTACAATAGCGACTCCCGCTCTTCGTCTGTCAGACTTTTGCTAACGAAGATTGGCCTTGGAGAGGATTCATCGCCGAGGTCAACTTGCATAACCTCATCGTCGGTAGGGGGATCTCTTTGTTCGAAACGCTTCTCCCATTGTGCATCTAGCTGTTGGACCCAAGGCTCTAACTCAAGAAGTTCGGGTATGTCTTCATCTTCTTCGTAAGCGTCAGCAAATGCCATATTGACAGACCAAGCTTGCCTGAGTATGTCCCCGATAATGACATTTGAATCGGAAGTGGGTGATCCGGTCGAATGTGAATGCCATTCGCATTTCTTATCCGAGCTCTCGGGAGTTGTTGCAGGTGTAACATAGCCTAGACCATGTCTGGTCTTGCTGTAATAATCCCATGGTTTTCCAGCCGAACTGGCAATTTCAAAGGTAATCGTCGACCGGTGCCATGGTTCAAGCCTGGTGTAGTCTCCAAATTATACCCCTATTTTTGCATGAGATACTTGGATCGGGAACTATATAGATAAAGCGGCAGTCTTTCGGTGCCAGGCTCGAAATTGACTTCTTCTGGCCTGAAGGACTGTTGATCATTCTTTCGACCGAAGATGATTGGATGATCCTCTCCCGCGACTATGAAACAAGCGCCTTCCACGGGAGTAAGTTGGTTCGTGGTATAGACATTTGTCACTTGTGTGTGTAAGTTGATGCCCATACCGTATTCCATAGCATACATTATACGGATTGTTAAGCTCTAGGTAGTTTAAAGATAACCCTTTATTGATAAAATAAGGTATCTTCTCTGGCGGTATTACATCATCGGCAGAGGGAACATCAGTATGCACAGCCACATATTTGGCTAGCTCTAGCTCCTCTTCAGCCACCCCCTGCATTATTGAAGATTAGGAGGATGACCTGGGTAGCTTGATCATCAAGGGTTCCGCTGGTGATGCTGGACGTGGGGTCGTTGGCTCACTAGCGATCCTTGGCTCAGTGCTGGGCTGTCAATTTGTCCTGGGGAGACGAATGACCATCGGCTTAACAGAAGGTTTTATCTCCTTCGATTGTTGTTGGCCGGCTCTTGGCAGTCTGATTGTCATTGGCTCCACAGTGGGTCTCGGCCCTTGGCTAGACCTTGGGAGTCGGATAACCATTTGCTCCTTTTGTGCAGTGAGCACCGGTAGACTGGTTACTTCTTTATGCAGAGTGGCTACAAGAGGTGCAGTTCTGCCTGGTTTGTGGGCCTGAAGATGGATCTTCAGAGGTTCTTCTGATCCCATTGTAGCCTCTGTTTGATCTTGAGCATTCTCTTCAACCAGGTGCTTTCTCGATTCCTCGTACAAGCAGGCATCCGAATAGTAGGATTCAACCCCTTTGAAGGGATCGACGTCGACGAACTCCGTTCTTACGAAGTCATGTTTGTCGACATATTTGAAGTACTGGTGCAATGTGGAGGGCACGATCATATAATCGTGTATCCAAGGATGCCCCAGGGAAATTGTAGGACGTATGTACGTCTATGATGTAGCAAGTCACTTCCGACTGGAGGTCGCCAATTTGACATTTCAGGCAAATCTTCCCAACATGATAGCTTCTCCCTGAATTGAAACCGCTGATGGCGGTATTGGTAGGTGTCAGCCGATGCATAGGGATACGCAGGAGGGGAAGCAAGCTCTTCGGAATGATGCTTATTAAAGAATCGGGATCAATGTGCATCCGATCTACTTTGATGTCGTCGATGTATCCCATGTAATACAGAGGGCGATCGTGCAGGTTGGTCTTGATGAGCATATCCTGTAGAGTAAACACGATGTTGGGCATTGCACCTGTACAATTACTGTCCTGGAAATCCGCTGGCGAGCTCTCCCCTGTAAGCTTGACCTGGGCCAAATAAGCGTCAGTATTCTGGAGTGCTTCGCTCAGTGCGACACAAATATCCTTGGAGAGCCTCAAGAGCTCATAATAACAATTTTGCTGGTGTGTTGGGCAATTGTGCCAGGATGTCAAAATTGTAAGGCCTCTCCAGCCCCTGAGGTGCGTCTTTACGGAGCGGCTTGTCGAAGCGGGTCTCCTTTGGCTTAGGCTTGTCGGCCGACGGAGGCTGAGAAGGTCCTGGGGCATCAGCAGTGGCCGGCTGACGATCTTCAGCCGAGTTACTCGGTATGGGTTGAGGTTGTGCACCGGATCGGGTGACGACAGCTGTTGCTTCTTCGGTTCTGATTGAGATTGTGTGGCAAGACTTAGCCTTTCCGCCCTTCTTCTTGCCGGTGGAGGATGATGCTGACTGGGTTACTTCAGGCACCAAGTCCGGATGGACCCACATGACCTCGCCTCGTGACGTGGTGAGGGGCACCAGCCCAGTCGTCTGGTCTCGGGGAGGTGGAAGATTAGTGACCTCCATTGTTGTCCGGAGGATGGGTACCACGCCATCTTGAGTCCTCGTTGGAGGGAAGCTGCCGAATTGGACCGACACCATGTTGGCAGCCACGGTTACCTCTTCGAAATCAATGGCCAGAGCCTTGGAATCGATGAGGTTCTGGATGTGCCGCTTCAATTGGAAGCAGGCCTGAGTACCGTGGTGGATGTAGCGGTGGAAGTGACAGTAATTCGGGCTCTCCATCTCTACAGGTCGAGGTTCACATCTCGGTAGAGGGAGCTAAATTCTATCCCCTTGCAAGAGCATGTCAAAGATAGGCTTGACATGGCTATCCTCGAAGGAGTAGGTCACCTGAGGCCACTGTTTCTCTACCTGCTTTAGTTCAGGCTTCTGGGCTGTATCAGCAACCATAGCCTGTTTTCCTTTGGTGTCCCGGTTATTAGAGGAACTACTGCCATTGTTGTTGTTGGTATTAGGGCGTTTGCCCTTATCCTCTCCATCGGAGATATGCAACCCAGTTGGCGAGCCTTCTTCAATTTTGCTTTTGCGTTAGTGGCGCTGATGATGAAGGCCTTCCAGTCTTTCAATTGATCTTCGTCCATCCAGAGGATGATTGTGGGGAGCAGCCTCTTTTGGCAAATCTCAATTAAAGAGGAGTCTGGGTTACCAGAGGGCAATTTTATCACGGTTTGGCAAAACCGTTCGATGTAATTCCTTGTCAGTTATTTTTCTCCTTGAACAACGTCCATGAGGTTTGACATTGTCACATCTTGTTCCACCTCGTAGAACCTTTCCAAGAACATATGTTTGAAGCCGGCAAAGGAATGGATGCAGTTATCCGGCAGGTTGCGGTACCAATCGAAAGCGACCCCCTCTAATGCCCCGATAAATAATCGCGTGAGGATGGCATCGTCATGCGGCAGATGGTCTGTTGTGACCTCGAAGTAGGTCATATACTGGCTCACAGAAGTCTTCCCGTCATATGGATTGATGATTGAATGGTTTGTATCGTAGAGGGAAGGGGACATCTCTCCATGCAACGGGATACGGTTGTCGTATCCTGAGGTCCTGAGAGAATTCTGGGCGTGAAATATTGCACGTAGCTCCTGGACTTCTCTTCTCGCCTCCCTAGCTTCTTCTGCAGCAGTGGGAGCCGATATTCCGGGTGGATCATTGCCCGGGGTTGGCACGGTCGTGTTTGAGTCCACATTGATGGCGGGACCCAAGCTTGTTTGACCAGGTGTCCTTGCTTGTAGAGCCGGTAGGGTAGCCTTGATTTCGTCTACTAACTTAACCAAGGTTTGGAGTATGGCCTCAAGAGTGTATAGGCGATGCCGATCACTAGGACCGTCTTGGTCGTTCTCAGTCATGAATATCGTCCTCACATGAGGAGATGTGGAAGGAACTGTAGAAGATGTGCCCTCCGAATCATACCCTCGCACAGAGAAGTCGTCGGGGTATGTAGGAATATTCTTCTCTGGTTCAAACTCGGAGGAGGTGCTATCCCCTGCATAGGAGGTCGCCTCGTCTTGGCACCTGTGGACGTTTTCAGGGACGTCTGAGTCTGTTGTATCTATTGGGGGGATTGTTTCCCTGGTTCATCTTCTTGAAATGTCGAATTGTTGTGGATGTTCCGAGGAGTGCTACCCCCAGCTCCAACTACCCCCAGGGATGTAGACGACGAATTCCCAAGTGATGAAGATTTCGTCTTTGAGCGGGAACCTTGATAAACCCCTCCTGTGACGGCTGTGGATAACCCCCTAGATGAGAGTTTCTTGGCTGTGCTGGTTGAGATTGTCGGGCTGGACATATTTGTTTTCTTCCCTCCCTTACTGGTAGGGACCTTCTGGGTAGAATTACAGGACGCGAAAGGAAGCGCCTCGTCCTCCGAGCTTTGTTATGGGACGGTCCTGGCTGCTGCAGTCGTTGGAAGACGGACTGTCGGTCCTCTTGCACTGCTGTCTTATTGCAGCAGCAATTGACAATGCCTTGAGTGCAGTGACGTCCCTGGAAGGACTCTTTGCACGCCAAGGTTTCTTCTTTTCTTGTGCTTGTGAAGGATCACATCTCGCAAGTCAAGGACATCTCGATCCACCTTTGCACTCGTTTTATGGACCCGGGAATCCCGAGCACACGAATGTGTAGGTATCATGTTTGCTCTCTGATGCGGGGCTGGTAAAAGCACTTTCCCTCGATCAATGTTGGGAGACTCTTGAGAACCACCCTGTCCGTTTGTCGCTGGGGGCTGGACACGAGCGATTCTGTATAACTTTCCATCAGAGGCCCGCATAACATTTAGCGGGACTTTCTGATGGTCAGTAGTTGGGACATCTGACTGAGCTCGACGAGCCCGCGCTGTCCTAGACTTCTTCGCTCTAGCACTCGAGGGTGCGTAGTAGGAAGAGTCCAAGCTGTGCCGCATAGAATCTGGCACATTCTCATTGGAGCTTCTGAGGTTAGGCCTCCCGCATGAGAGACGATCGAAGACTGAACCCGAGCCGCATAGGGTGGATGGTCAGCGGCTAGGATTGGGTGCCGCATAGGTCATTTCCCTGCGACTGGGATTGTTGGCCGCATATGCATTCTCCCTGCGGCCGAGATTAGTGGCCGCATATGCATTCTTCCTACGGCTGGGATTGGTGGTCGCATACGCATTCTTCTTACGGCCCGCACCCTTATCCGGCTTCTTCTTGGACTACATGGAATTCCTGTTTGCCGCCGCAAGTCCAATCATAGTGTTTTCTTTTGCTGGACTTGGGGACAACAGGGTCCCCTGCGGCCTGAAGTGGGGCCGTATGTGAGTCTTCTTCGCCGTCTTGAGTAGTAGAGATAACTTGTTCCAGAGCTTG